>SNQJ01S0022920.1:63816-125943 GCA_010110895.2 Picea sitchensis | reverse complement strand
ATAGGTGCACTCAACTGCAAAGTGTTTATATTTGTGACATCAACTACACTTGAAGGGGAGGCCTTCATAGTTGATGGTCTGGTGATCAATATCAGCACCCCTATGAATCTCTATTAACTCTACTAAACCTCTACTTAGATGCAATCCAACTAGAATCCATGCCATTCCCATATACCCAGAATCATGATAAGTCATGTCTACCTCTTAAAAAATGTCGAGGGCGTTTCCATTTTTTTTAAAGACTACATCTGACCACAAAACAAGTGGTAGTCCTGGAAATATTATACAAACTACTAGTAAATCCAAACAAGTTGATTTGGCATCAAATTCTTGTTACCATTTTTTGAGAAACAATGGTTGGTTACCTCACTTCCACCTATTTTTAAGAATTTTATTAACTTCACCCACTAACTTGAATATCTAGACCATCCAACCTATAACCAAAATTAAACTTCCAAGGGAGCTTCCTACTACATGTTCAAAGTTTTCTTTGTTCCATTCGTTTAAAGAGACATTGCTCATTATTCTACACATGAATCAACACGCAAGGGCTAGGTATACCATATCCATGATATCATTTAACTTCATTTTTTCCCTAATATGCAGTTTTATTGGATCTTGCATCTTCTTGATACATTTGCACCCTTTTGTCTTCCTCGTTGTCTCTGGTTTCTGCAAACCAAGGCTATATATCATAGGGATTGTACTACTCATCAACTCACAGTTTAAACCTTCCCCTATGAACCTTGGTGCAGAAAATATGTCATTTCTTCCATCCTTACATGGATATTCCAAAGGTCTTGTGGTACCATCCAGAGCAAATACACTCGTAGTAGCACCATGTGACAAAATAAATTCCCCATTTGATTCCGGATTTTGAAATAAAGGCATAGGGTCTCCCAGATCAAATCGAGTGTATGTCTCAGGTGGAGAAACATCTCTACAATGTGAACCTAGAGAGTAACTAAACTTGGCATGTCGCCTCCCTTCTCGAAGCTACAATATCCTTGCTTCAGGTAGCAGAAAAATCCTTTGTCATTTCTTTGGTAATGATTATATTCTCTTCTTATAAAGCGGTGCAAGCCCAGGTGGTGTGGACTGTTGATATTATGGTAGTTGTCGAAGGTATTAAACCTCCACGTGTAACCCTGTCAATAATAGAATGTTCCAGGAAGCCCTAAAACATTAAACATAATCCTAGAAGACAAGTCGGTTAAAGATAATAATCAATATTGAGTTTCTAGCCTCTAGAAAGAGAAGTCGGCCGAGACAGCTAAGAAAGAACAGTATAAATACAGGATGCCAGAGCTCATTTGGACACACACAGCTCGCAACTGCAGAAATCTAGTGCGCACTGCAGAAATTTAGTAAGTGCGGAAGTCTGGAGAGTAGCTGCAACTGCAACTACTGCAACTTGAATTTTTGATTTTAGGCTTGGAATTTCTCTTGGTTATGGTTTGGACTTTATGACTTGTGTGCTAGCTCTGGAGAGAGGTACGCTACATTGATTGGCTATTAGGGCTAGGGTTTGCTTCCAGAAATATTCTCTGACAAGGTTAAGGTACTCAGGGGTGGCTTTGTCCTATGGTTGGGTGACAATATTGTTATATTGTCTATGGTTAAACGAGCACACCTGCTTTTCTAACAGGTTATGGGCCCACACTATCTTCGGATGGTCTAACCGCTGGAAGATAGATTGGGAGGATTTACTTAGTTACGGTTGCAGTTGTAGTCAAATTTTTTGCTACAACAACGAAACCCTAACCCTCTTGTTAAGGCACCTTAAGTGAAGATATTGACCCAATTTCTGGATAGATTAGTGTGCCCTAACCTAGTGCACCTCCTAGTACTCTCAGCAAGCTAAAACGTCAAGTTTTATTTTTTGGTCAAAGCAGTCATGACTTACTCTAGGAAGTCAGAAAACAAGTTAGAAGGGGCTTCTAACTTCAGAGCATGGAAGACAAGGATTGATCTCATATTTTCCAAGACTAAAGTGTTGGATATCGTGAAAGTAAAGATCATGGAACCACAGTTTGAAGAAGGAAAAGAGAAGGAACCTCATAACGTTGTAGTTATGGGGAAATTTAAGGACAATGACATCAATGCCATGAGTATCATAGTGAACCTTGTAAAAGACCACTTGATACTCTACATCTCTCATCTTGACTCGTCTAAGAAGATGTACGATGCCCTAACTAAGCTCTTCTGAGTCAAAACATTGGACAAGTAATGAGTTTGAAGAATGAGCTTCGTGACATGAAAATGAATGATGTTGAAAGAATAACATCATACTTTGTGACAATCTCTCAATTAAGAGATCAACTACAAGATATTGAAGAAATCAATTCAAGGAACTAGTAAATATAGTACTCAATAGCCTTCCCAAGACATGGGATGCATTTGTCTCAAGCATGAACACAAGAAAGGAGTATCTCACATTTGAAGAACTTTGGACTTGATGTGCACAAGAAGAATCAAGGATTAGCACAAAAGAGAAATCCCAAAAGAAATACAATGATCAAGCTTTCACAACAAAATTCAAGAATTTCAGGAATAAGAGGAAGTTTGGCTTAAGGAAGGAAACAGACGAAGCATCAGTTGTCGAAGAAAGGGAACCCTTAGAGAAGGACAAGAAGGATAAAACAAACTTCTTCTTCTTCTAAGTCAAGGTAACAATATTCTTCAAAGTTCTTGTACATACAATGTTTACATAGTTTATGTACATATCTTGCATATCTATTTCGTAGAAGATAAGTTGTTCAAGTAAAACAATACCTATGGAAGAATAACAAGATAGGAATTGTTATCATGATGACTACAACTCAAGCAATACACATGAAAAGATGAAGTGTGTTGACAACCATTGGTAACAATTCCTGTGGAAGCTATTATATAAGTAACAATTGCTAGATAAGCTGAAATCAAAATCAAACTTGAAAGATACCCAGAAGAAGTCAACAATCAAGAGGAAATTAGAAAAAGACTTGTGACACTTTGCAAAAGGCAATAAGGATGCAGATGGAAGCGTGGACTCTCTTAGATGGAGGGAGTCGATTACATAATTACAAAAGAAGAGCATGCATTCATGCATGAAGCAAGGATTAGGAGGGAGCTAATCCTAAATTATATGATCCATTGAGGATTATGAATTATTTGTCCATGTTCCAATTGAAAGTAGCAGCCATGATAAATAACATGTGTTCAATTTGACTCTAGAAGAAGTCTTCTTCGAAAAGAAGCCTTAAAGTATCCTTGGTTTTCCATCTACATCCATGATTCTATGATGAAAGGAAGAAGTTGGAATCTTCAGGGCATATAGAAGAACCCATGGACCCAAGAGCTAAAGAGAGACATGAGGAAGAACATGAAGATTCCAGGAAAGAAAGAAAATCAAGAATAACTAGTTATTATACCGAGAATCACAAGACTACCGGTTTGGTTTGAACCCACTAAGAAGCAACCAAGCAGAAGAAATGGAAGTTATGATAAACAACAATGTATGTAAGAAAATATGAAAAAGACTTATGAATGGAAGCATTGCAAGATTCAGAGTTTCTTTCAGAAGGAGGGAGAAGACTATGACAACAACTTGTTCTAGTAAACCAGACATACCTCTTGTAGTATCCATGGATTGGAATTTACATGTAAAAGATTGTTCTTCCTAATAAAGCAAGTGAGAAAGAAGCTTATACCAGAAAGAGACCCATGTATGCAGATATGAGAAGACCTTGTATGGATTCAAACAACTTGATGCAGAGTATCTCATATACAGTAGAAGCGTGGTGAAAACTTTCTATGACAGAGATAGTGTATCAGAATAGTTACTCAGAAGTCTGGGATGATGGATTTCTAATCCATGGCAAACTCTCATAAAGACGGAAGAAGTGCTACTTGGATATGTTTCAGTTTGAGCCTTTCCATGATGTCATGAGCTAGCACGAAACAAAAGTGTTGAATTTGACCATGATATATTGTAATGATCAGAGCTATATGAATCCTTCAGAGAAAACCAGTGTTCCATGACAGACCGAAGTACATTGAGATCAAGCATTATATTCTTCGTGATGAAGTCTAGAAAAAAGAAGTGTTTCTCCAATATATCTCCACAGATGAACAGATAGCATATATTTTGGTAAAGTCTCTGTCCAAGATGAAAATTTTGCGTACTCAAGAAACAAGTCGGGGCTCGTGGAGACAAATTCCTTATTGAAAAGGGAAGAGATTACTCCCAGGTTGGGAGGGAGCATTGATATGTTATTGATTTATGGACAGTCATTTTTCAGTTTGAAAAATAGTCCAGGATGAGCAGTTCCTTTCTAGTTTGGAAAGTGGTTTGAGATTTCTGACGGACATGCATTTTCCAGTTCAGAAAATGGTCCAGATCGGATAGTGATTTTCGTAATGAAAATGTTTTGATATATTTTTGATGTATCATAGACACCGATTCCCCTTGTGCCCAGTGTGGGGGAATGGTCTAGGAAAGTCATTCTTCTTAGCAATCACTCTGAGTAGTGGTCAAGTAGAATGGTCCACCTCGTCGGGTAGTCATTCTTTCGAAGTTCACAATTGTGAGCAATTTCGAAGAATGGTCCATTTTGGAGGTTGGTGCAGGACAATCATTAGGTTGGTGCAAGACAATCTTTTCCATTAGGAAATGGTCCTGACAGTCATTCCCTAGGATAGACTCATTATATCCATGTTGCACTATGATTAGTGCTGGAGGAATGGTCCAGATTCATCAATCAGGGACAGGCATTCCCTAGGGCAGACTCATTCTCTCCAGGTTGCACTATGATTAGTACCGGAGGAATGGCCTAGTTAGGTGAATGGTCCGAGCTCAAAAATTAGGGACAATTATTCTTCTATGCTTGAGAAGAATAGTCCAGATAGCCCATGGCTGATGTTTTACCTTCTGAGGGTAGATTCTCTTCTAGATCTCACAAATGTAAGTGGAATGATGGCCCAGACGACTCAGTTTATATCATGATATTGTTGTATGGAGGTTGATATCAGATGATATGATTTTTGTGGAGATCGTATGTCTCTGGACAATAGATGTATGCTATTGTGGTGGATGTGTTCCACTGGTTGTGACTATGCGTCATTGATTAAGTAGTCGTGTGCTACTTGGTGTGGTTGTGTACCACTGGATAGTAGTTGTGTACTACTATGGATAGACACGGTTGTGTTCTATTGAATGACATTGTTCTGATTTCCATGAAGACTATTAGTTGTGTTGGAAATGATTATCATCTAGATGGATAGTCAATGTGTTGGTGGACAAACATTCTCTAGGCAAAAAATGGTCCAGGACATTTATTCTTCTAGGATGTATGTTTGGATTAGAAGAATAGTCCTTGTAGCCCATGGCGTGGCTTCTAGCATCTGTTGGGATAGTTATTCTTCTAGGATATATGTCTAGATTAGAAGAATGGTTCTTGTATCACTCTGTGGAGTGAGTGACTTATCCAACATCATTCATGATTACTCAAATGGAGTATGGCTTTGAGATATGATACAGTTGATGCTATCAGATGATTTTGATAGTGATGATGGTGCTCTTGATTTGATCATGAGATAACATGAGTGGCTATGATGATGCTACCGGTTGAATGGTATGTTTGTGCTCAAGACCATTACCTTTAAATACCTCCCTAGCTAGGAGGTAGTGTTGATATTATGGTAGTTATGGGAGGTATTAAACCTCCATGTGTAACCCTAACAAGAATAGAATGTTCTAGGAAGCAAGAAGAAACCCTAAAGCATTGAACACAACCCTAGAAGACAAGTCGGCTAAAGAAAATAATTAATATTGAGTTTTTAGCCTCTAGAAAGAGAATTCGGCCCAGACAGCTAAGGAAGAGCAGTATAAATACAGGATGTCAGAGATCATTTGGACACACACAACTCGCAACTGCAGAAATCTAGTGCGCACTATAGAAATTTAGTAAGTGTGCAAGTCTGGAGAGTAGTTGCAGTTGCAGCTACTGCAACTTGTATTTTTGAATTTAGGCTTGGACTTTCTCTTGGTTATGGTTTGCACTTTCTGCCTTGTGCGCTAGCTCTGGAGAGAGGTATGCTACATTGATTGGCTATTAGGCCTAGGGTTTGCTTCTAGAATTATTCTCTATCAAGGTTAAGGTGCTCGAGGGTGGCTTCGACCTATGGTTGGGTGACAATATTGCTATATTGTCAATGGTTAAACGAGCACACCTACTTTTCTAACATGGACATCATCTATCTAATAGGGATCAATATCATATATTCATTAGAATGCACCAGATCTATTGGCCCTCCAGTGGATCCTCTAAGGATTCAATGTCCTCCTCATACATTGACCACAAACCAACATCGAAAACTATCTATATAGATCAATTCGCACCACCTCCACTCATCCGACTACAGAAACCCTAACCCGAAGCCCCCATCAATTACCAAGTCTATTATTGTAGATCAAAAATAATCTAAACACCAAAAAGTGGGGAACCTATGATAAATATGATATATTATGGTGATATGGACAATTATGGCTCCAAGTACCAAAAGCCATAAAAATTTATCATGAACAATCTTTTAGGTGGTCTAAAAATCCAATTAGATAAGGTGTGTTAAGCACTAAGAAAAGAAGCTTCACTTGTAGAAAGTGACAACATTGTATGATCCAGTTGAACTGGAGAGAAGCCTCTAAAGTTATCTAAGCTAAAACATCTAGGGTTTCAAGAAAAAAAACTTAACAAGTCACTGAAGAGGTTTCCTGGTACAAACCTAAGTTGGTGATACAAATGACTATGAAGAGAAATGTGAAACGGGTTGAGAAGCAGCCTATCTTGAAAATCTAATATGAAGATCTATTGCATGCAAACCTTTGATCAACTTTATTTTGACCTCGAAGTCAAATTGTAGAGGGTACATGAGATTGTCATTGCCATGAACCAAAGGCATCTACGAGTTAGAATATGAGGTATGAAACCTCATCTAACTTAATAATATGTTGAAGGAAAGGGAATCTATTTATTTTTAGGCAAGAAAAAAAAAGATATTAATAATTGTTCTTTAATCAGTAGTGATCTTCCATTATCTCACTACGAGGAGAATACCTTGTAGCAGAGGTTTTTAGTGTTACAATAATTGGCAAAATTAAAAAAAAAAAAAAAAAACTCTGCTACAACCACTTCTATTAAGAGAGGAGGTTTTAGCGAAGGTTTTAACAGATGTTCCAGATAACTAAAAAAAATTGGGCGAGCGAAGATTGTAGAAAAGGTTTTTTGTCAGATATTTTATTGGTTAAAAGTGTACCGGTGCATTTGAATTCACACGCAACAATGCATTCTTAAGAAACACACACCGTTATGTTTTTAAGTAACATGCACTGGTGCGCACACACAATCACAAAGCACCGATGCTCTTAAAATTATTATGTACCGGTATCGTATTTTATGTTAAATGAAACATTGATGCTTTATTGTTACTGTACGCACCAATACATGTTGTTTTTTATGCAACAACAATGCTCATGTAAATATTGCACCTCGGTTCTCTTATATATGGTTGCATCGGTGCCTGTATTACCATGTGCACAGAAGGATAGTGAAATTTCCATAAATTGAGGTTAGATGTTGATGCCATTTTTTGTTACTAAGCATTGGTGCGTATATGATAATTAAAGCACCGATGCGTATATTATATATAAAGCATCGATGTGTATACTATATTTAAAGCAACAGGTTGTATATTATATGTAAAACATCAGTATCATAATAGTAAGTTAAAACTCAGATGCACTTTTTTCCTCCAATCCTAGCACTCAATAAATAAGCATAACAAAAACATATACCATTTACAGTTTTCCAATTCAACATCTTGTAAACCACCAACAATTAATTAGATAACTCTTGATTCCTAGCATTCATTAACTATTGGTGATCTGCATTTATTCCCTTCCACTATTTAGCATTTATTCCCTGCTATTGCTCAATAATCATTACCTACTCCACTACATGACCACAAGGTGTATGACACACCTATCCCAACATTCTCTCACTTGTCATATACCTTGCAAGAGTATAAGGGAGAATGCATCAAACTATGAGCAAATTTCTAGGGGACATAATTCCCATAGTCTCACAACAACACTTGAATTTGCCCGTTCTCACCAATTTCATTAATGCATCTACAACATACTACAAAGTGTTGACTTTCTCTAGTACCATGTTTCCATCCTCTACAATGTCCCTAATGAAATGGTATCGAATATATATATGTTTTTCTTTTGCATGGAAGGTTGGGTTCTTAGCCAGAACAGTGACATTGTTACTACTACATTGAACTGTAATTACTCTCTGACTTAGCCCTACTTCTAAAAATGTTTTCATGATCCAAATGGCCTCCTTATAGGCATGAGTAACTATCATATACTTTGCCTCAGTAGTGGACAAAACGATGACGACTTGTCACTTGCTCATCCAATTTACTACTCCACCAAACAACTGAAACATGTATTAGCTCGTCTATCTCCTTCTTTCTACATCCCCTGCCCGATCAAAATCCACATAACCTTGTATATCCATTGAGTGTGGGTCCCCTTAAACATCACTATCATAACAAATGGAATATTCAGGAGTACCTCACAAATACTTGAAGACCCTCTTCATTGTAGCCCAATGTTCACATCCAAGATTAATGGACTCAAGATTCCCACTACTTAGGCAATGCTTGGTCTAGTACATTCCATAGCATACACCAAACTAGCAACTGCACTAACATAAAGAAATAAGGAATAGAGGCCATATCTTACATCTATGTGGGTATTGTAGGTAACTACTCAATAGAAATTTTAGTTCCACAGAAATCAAAACACCCAATGCATTGCAATCTACCATGCGAGAACATTGTATCACAGAGTTTACATACTTACTCTGGCTCAACCAAAGCTTTTTATTTTCTCTATATCTCTTTATTTACATTCCCAAGATATATTTTGCAATCCCCTAGTCCTTCATATCAAATTGTGCTAAAAGATAAGACTTCAAATCACAAATCACATCCTTAATGTTACCAAAGTATAACATATCATCTACATATATAGTGATAACAAGGAAATGACCACCATCATGCTTGTCATACACATAATGATTTGATTTGGATCTCAGAAATCCCAATCCCAAAACAAAAGAATCAAACTTTTGGTACCACATTATGGGAGACCATATAAAGACATTTTTTATTTGCAAACAAATGACTCTTTACCCTTTTCAACATAGTGCTCTAGCTATGTCATATATATCTCCTCATTCAAGTCACCATGTAGAAATGTTGTTTTTGTATCCATGTGTTCTTTATCTAAATCAAAATTTGTTTCTATAGATAATAGGAATCTAATAGATGTTAACATAAAAACTAGGGAAAATATCTCACCAAAGTATATCCCCTCAACCTGGGAATATTTTTTCACAACCAAACTTGCCTTGTTCTTTTCAACAATGCCATATAAATTGATCTTATTTTTTAACACCCATTTACATTTAATGGGTTTCCATCCATCAGACAATAGCACCAAGTCCCATGTCTCAATGTTTCTTAGTGTGACCATTTAATCATCCATGGACAATCTCTAAGACTCCTTATCTTCCATCTCGATTGCCTCTTTCACAGTTCTAGTCTCATTGGTGTTACCAAATAAAGAAAATATACATTTGAAATCAGAAACACTATAATTATACCTATCCAGTTGCCTTCTTTTTCGAGTGGACCTCCTTAAAGTTTGAGGCAGAGTTTCTTCGTCCTCTTTCAAACTCTTTGAACCCTCCTCATCAGGTCCATGATAAACTTCTTAATCATTTTCTAATTCACATTTCTCGATCTTGGCTGGTAGTTGAACCACCGACTTCTTCTTATCCACTTCAAGTTGCACCACTGTGGGAGAAGGCTTAGCTTCTATTAAAATAACATTCCTACTATAAAAAAAAAACCATCCAATACAAATCTTGTACCCTTTCACACCAATGCCATAGCCAACGAAGATACATTGCACAGTCTTGTTATCCAACTTTGACTACTTCTCCTTGGGAATATGAGCATATGCCTCACAACAAAAAAACATGAAGATGTTAAAGTTAGGGATTCTTTCTGGTCCAGACCTCCATATGGGTCTTATCCATAATAGTCGATGTGGAAAACCTATTAATCAAGTAACATGTAGTAGAAACTGCTTCTACTTAGAACTTCTTCTCTAAGCTAACTCCACTAAGCATACTCCTATCTCTCTCCATCAATGTTATGTTCATTTGTTTTGCAACTCCATTTTGTTGAGGGGTATATGGATTTGTCTTATCTCTTTCAATTCCATCCTCATAAAATTTGTCAAACCATGCAAAAAAAAACTCACTGCCATTTTCGACCCCAACACCTTAATATTCCTACCAGTCTAACTTTCCAATAGAGCTTTAAACTCCTTAAAATTTGACTAAAAACCTCAGATTCAGTTCTAAGAAAATATAAACATGTCCTTCTAGAATAATAATCAATGAATGACACATAGTACAAAGCATTAGAAATCAGAGGAACTTTAATTGGACCAAATACATCATAATGAGTTAAGTCCAACAACCCATAAGATTTGTGAGAACTAGGATAAAATTGAACATGGTTATGTTTTCCATATATTCAATGCCTACAAAAAACAAATTGAAGAGATCAATCATTCAATCTATTGAAAATAATTTTGTTTCTCAAGGCTCATAGGTCCTTCTCCCTTATATGGCCCAATATTTAGTTCCATAGTATTGTCTTCTCTATAGGTAGCTTGTTTTCAGAAGAAAGAGCTTGTTTAGGTACCCAAAAGGCATGACCATCATAAGTAGATGTAGATTTTGATTGTGAAGGTGTAGATCCTATAGATCTCTCCACTATAGAAATTGACTATTACACTTAATACAATGTGCCCATGTGAACACCCTTAACAAACACCATAGCTCCTCGGACCATATTACACCCTTTATCAGCGAAAACAACTTGTACACCCACATCATTAAGTTTTCTCACTGGTAGTAGGTTTGTCCAAAACCTGAAATGTGAAAAACTCCACCAACCCCCTTCACTCTACCATCAAGAAATTTGATCAAGACTTTACCATGACCAACTATGCTGAGAAGAGAGTTATCATCGAGGTATATGATTCCACCATCATATTTCGCATACACCGAAAACCAGTGCCCATGGAAATTCATATGGAAGGAAGCCCCATGGTATGTCAACCATGAACTTTGGCCTACATGGGTTGCCAAAGATGCAACAAAGGCATATCCACCATCCTCTTGAGAAAAAAATTTAAGACTCGAATCATTTTTTCCTTCTTATTATTCTTTTTCTTTTCCTTGTAGACTCTTCTTAAATGTCTGACCTTGTCATAGTTCCAACATTTTTCCTTGGAATTTCCAGGAGACTTATGTCCCTCACAAGATTTGGATATGCCCTTCTCTCCCTCCTTGCCTTTCTCCTTATATCTTCCATGAACAACCAACGCCTCATTTGTGGATTCAAAATATTTCCACATCACCTCCTCTAAGAGTAAATCAACATGACCTCATCAAGCACCAATGTATTTATAGTGATTCCATTGGCCAATACCAATTTGTCCCATGAATCTAACAAAGAACAAAAAAGGGTCATACATCGATCCTCCTTGTCCATGTTCACTCCAACTAAGATCAAATGGGTCAAAATAGTATTAAATGCATTCAAGTGCCTGGCTATAGAATCACCATCACCCATTCTCAAGGCAAACAAATTTTTCTGCAGAAATTTTTTTATTAACCAAGGATTTAGCCTAGTATGAATCCCCCACTTTTCAATCAATTAGATCTTGTGATTGAGAGGATTGAAAGGTTGAATTTTTATGGGAATGCAACACCATCTCAATTAGTTGATCAACCTATACTATCATATAAATGTCCAAAGTAGCTCATGAAGTCACTTGAAAGTGTTCAATATCTTGATGAGGTTGGAAAGATGGGAACTAGAAATTTTGCAAAATAAGACAATGGAGGTGATTTAGATGATTCAGATTCAGGGGATGTCAATGATGTGGAAGTTTTATATGATTGTGAATTGAATTTATCTACTAACTTTGAACCAACTTTGACCAAAAAACATATCCCTTAGTCACAACTTTGTAGCCAAAGGTCATCATATTGTAAAGATGATATTATAAGGATTCTATCCTCGATCCATTCAAAAGGAGTTTTTCATCCAAACCAATTAAAAGAATGGTATAAGTGACGTAAAAAATCAAAAGGAGTTTTTCATCCAAACCAATAAGAATGATATAAATAACTTTAAAAAAGGTGAAGCCACTATTTTTTTTCCTTGGAATAAGTCTTGGGGAAACCCAACGGGCACTTCCCATCATTTCGAGCATGGTACCCAGGGTAAACCATATTTTATAGAAAGCCAAGGCCTTTTTGATAGCTTTCTCATTTAAGATCTCAACATGTCACTTGTGGGAATTGAACCTAGGTGGGGGGGAATCACCCCTCAACACAAACCACTCGGGCTAAACGGAATTGACATGAAGTCGTTGTTGATACTGAGAGGGGGGTTGAATTAGTATCAAGTATAATTTATTACTTTTTACAAATTTACTTTCCAATCAAATAATATATCCAATAAAGAGCAGAAGAAGAGATACACAATGCACAATTAATATAAGTGGAAATCCATTGAATGTTTTTCTTATATAATAAAATATTTCATTCAAAGGAAGCTACAACTTCCAATTTCTCCAGCTCCAACTGGAAGGAGGCTCCAAACCCTTAATTTACAGGATCCAACCTGAAGGAATCTCCAACTCCCTATATTCTTTGACACCAACCGAAAGGAGGATACAACCCCCTTTCCTTGCCCCTTCCTTCCACCCTTAAGTATAGATATATAAAAGAATCAACTTGTCATAGTCACCATCAAACTAGAAATCCAATAATCACATAAACCTGGTCAAGATGCCAAGAGATGTTGTTGTTGCAAGTCTAATCCAGATGATTGCAAACTTCGATCACTGAAATACTCACATGACAGATACAGGGCAACTAGCGAGGACTCGCGTCACAAGGCTAGGTCTACCCGTGAGGTCCTCGCAGGACAGTCCTTGCACAACCAATGAGAGACTGCTAGCCTTTCAAAAAAACCTCCTCACACTTGTAACTATGATCTTCCTCGCACCTGCAGCTCCGAGTTCTCCCGCTCCTTCACTATTGAACTTGTGCTTAGAGAAAATTAGCTTGGATAATTCAAATGAGAGGGTCTTCCATGTGTATTTATACCCTTCCAATCACTTCCTTTTCTAACTTCATAGTCGACCTATCACTTCTTATTTTGCAACACTTTTCTTCAATTGACTTTAGGGTCAACCTGTAATTTATTGTTTCCAATTCACATTGTCATTTTTAAGAAGGCATATCTCCTCAACCGTGAGGAGCCACAAGGCGTGCCACCTATCGTTGGAAATGACTTGACGAGGGATAACAATCCATGGAGATTATAAATGCATTTGCAATGTCCTTCATTCTCTTTTTCTTCAACCAATCTGCGGGGCTTCTGAACTTCTTCTAGGGTTGACATCAATGACAACCAATTTTCCAACAACCACTAATATAGTTCTCACTTCTACAATTACTTCTAAGTAATGGTTGTGACTTCATAGTGAATGTAATAGAATACTTTATCATTTTTAATATTGAGTCGTTTTCATTTTGACAACAATGTTGAATTGCACAAGGCACGTCAATGATAAGCAAGGCATAACTTTGGAAGATTATCGGTTTCCCTTGGACTTAGTAGTGAATTGAATATGATACTTTATCCTTTTTCATATGGGTTGTTTTGGTTTTGATAGCAATCTAGAATTGCCCAAGGTCTATCAATTTGATAGGAAAAGCATAAGTTACAATATTGTTCCCTCATTTATATTATTGGCAAGGTCATGTTCATGGTCATTTTCCATTTCACTATTATGTGTACTAAATTAATAAGTGGATTATATAGGACATATATAGATTACTTTATTGATGGAAATACAGAGTGCATGCAAGTAGGTAGGCAAGCCTTATTCATTAAAGTATTTACCCTTGACATGTGGGCCTTTCAAATCCTTACTGAAAATATTCATCCCTAATATCGAATAGGGTTACTAGCTATCATGAGTTAGAGGTAAGTTTCAACATTTACGCGGAATATTAGGAAATTTGACGGAGCTTGAAAAATATATTGCTTTGTGGATCCCTTGTAGCCACTAAAAAAATAGATGGTAGTTTCACTATGTATTCTTTCATATATAATCATCAGTAGGCCCTTCTGGGTTACTATAATCATCCTTTACAACTACAATGACTCCTCAATGATCATTGAGTTTGATAACTAGTAGTAATTTGTGACAACACTTAACATGGTTGTGTGAATGGTTTCTTTCCTATTCCTTGGCCTTTAATAAATGTATCATATGTTTCTATGTGTCTTGTTCAACAACTTGACCATGAGATAATGTTAGTTTTTTATGCCTTGTGATGTCATTTATGTTATATTGATTCCCTTAGATCATTGTTTGAGCTTGCAATGTAGCTGCGTTTTTATTGATTGGTGTACTTTTAAATGTCGCTCAACAATATTGCTATCAAAACCACATCTAGGAGATCAAAAGAAAAGATCATGTCATCGTGGTTGAAGAAATCAATGATGACATTAGCAATGATGTTGAGCTTGGTGTTATTCAATTAGTACTGGCACTTGACAATGATATTTCAAATGTTGACTTGGCGAGTGCATTCAATTTTACTCCAATAATATACTTGGAATATAATTGTAGTTTTAACATTTTTCTAATATCTATATATGTATACTTTTTTTGTTTTTGCATAAAGGTCAACTTAAACTCCACTAAGGTGATAAAGTCAAAGTGTTAGATCCCTATGATGGTGTTGCTACTAACATTGGATGGATTCACTCACTTTCTATAATCCATGGAATGAAATTGAGTCTTGGAAATGAAATTGTCAATATTCTCAATGTCACAAGTAACATCCCCCTTCCTTACGAGGATGAATAAGATAGATGTAGTTGTTTGAAAGAGAAGGAGGTTTCACACAACATCTTTAAAATATTTGGAAAAGATGATGAGTTGATCATTTTCATGTACTTGACAACTAGTTGGAGACTACATCCATTTATTTTTAATTGAATGTATGAATGATGGACCTTTTATCATGTATTGGTGGATTAGTTGGGAACTCAACAATATTGCACTTTGAGTTTCCTAATTAGTTGGAAACTCGGTGATATTGTACTTTGACTTTTCTAGTGTGTGTGTGTGTGTGTACACACACACACAAAATAGTCAAAGTCTCTAGCAACCCCATTCTTATCTTGCTTGATCGGAAGAAAGAAATCATGGGGGGAGTAGAGCCTTGCATATTATCTAGTACTAGGTATGTTATTTATTCTATGTGCCCTTCACTCTTGTTGTTGGAGAATTGGTAGATTCATTCCTTATCGAAAGAGAGAGTATGGTTTAGATATCATACCAAAGGAAGGGATAAGTTCAGGCACAACAAAAGAGAGGAAGGTAGGGGGTTGTTGTGCAACTACCCCCCCCCCNAAAAAAAAAAAAAAAACTTTGCCCTTTCACTCGTAGTAGGTATGGATGGAACTGAAGCGCGCACACACACACACATATATATGATGGTTAATGTCCACTGAGATCAATTGGTCTATCGGACCCTAAGAAGGTAAGATATTAGTTTGATTTCTTTAAATATGTATTTCTATGCTCAAAAAGCATTGAGAGAAGTGTTCCAAGATGACCATAGTTTTGATGACTTTGGAGGTTAGGAAGGTCTGTATTGTGGCAATTTTTTTTAAATTGGGATCTAATTTGGGAATGGGTAGGGAAATCTAAGAAGAAGTTTAATTTATCTTCAACCCTCTTAGTGTCATAAGGATGGCAGATGCTTTCATCCCATGATGTTTTGGAACTTGTCCAATGCCCATTTTTTTTTTNAAAAAAAAAAAAAAAACTTTGCCCTTTCACTCGTAGTAGGTATGGATGGAACTGAAGCGCGCACACACACACACATATATATGATGGTTAATGTCCACTGAGATCAATTGGTCTATCGGACCCTAAGAAGGTAAGATATTAGTTTGATTTCTTTAAATATGTATTTCTATGCTCAAAAAGCATTGAGAGAAGTGTTCCAAGATGACCATAGTTTTGATGACTTTGGAGGTTAGGAAGGTCTGTATTGTGGCAATTTTTTTTAAATTGGGATCTAATTTGGGAATGGGTAGGGAAATCTAAGAAGAAGTTTAATTTATCTTCAACCCTCTTAGTGTCATAAGGATGGCAGATGCTTTCATCCCATGATGTTTTGGAACTTGTCCAATGCCCATTTTTTTTTTTGTAAGATTATATTAACTATGGATAAAATATACGAAGAGAGCATATCAAGTCTAGCTCCAGGAGACCATGACAAACTCTGGGAATAAAAAAGAACCTACCCCAGTGGGGAAACCGGGATAATAATTTATTTATATGTCTTAAAGCTAGGAAAACAATTGTCTTAACATGCTTATACAACTATTTAACTAAGACTATCTTATAGTTGCCTAGATACCATAGACAAAAAGAGCAAATAGAACTAAAACATTTTCCATCAGTGATCCTGAGAAACATGTGGCTGAGCAGCAACAATAGTGGTCCTTTGGGTAGTAGTGGATGTGGTTCTTTCAGCAGCAACAATAGTGGTCCTTTGGGTAGTAGTGGATGTGGTTCTTTCAGTAGCAACAATAGTGGTCCTTTGGGTAGTAGTGGATGTGGTTCTTTCAGCAACAACATGAGAGGATTTTGGGCCTCAGTAATTCATGTCCGGGTGAGAGAAATTCCCACCCAACCAAGCTGTCATCCATGTGAGGATTTTAGAGATGTAAACACTTTGGATATCAAGGGCTTCCATTCTGCTCTTAAGTTTCATGAAGTCCTCATCTTTGGGGAGTATCCCCAAAGCAACCATAGTCTTAGTATGCCAGTAGAGTTCCATAATTCGAAAGAAAATGGAATTTTTGGAGCAAGTGCATCCCACATCATGAATAATATCCCCTACTTCAACCTCAACCTTGTCGTCATATTTAAAGTCTCGAACCAAAGAGGTTTCCTTTTCCAGGGCATCCATGGTTGTTTGGGCTTCAGTAGGGGCGGAGGCAATGTAGAAATCAGTTGTTATTTCTGCAGCTCTGACAGTGCGGGAATGGGTAGCAATAGGGCGACCATGTTGTCTTCCTCGAGGGGCCATGAATATGAGTGCAAGCACAGGGAGGAGGCAAGATGGAGTATGCAGAGGGAGTAGACGAGATGGTGTATGCAGGGAGATGGAATGTAAAGGCCATAATTGGTGAGCGAGGAGCTCACAACTCTTCAACCAAACACGCTTCGAATATAACAAATGAAATATATAAAGAAAAGACCCAACAGGTTGCATTCTTACTAGAATGAAAATCATCATCTCAAGACAAGAGTCCTTCCAAATCCTGAGCCTGTGTGATGAATGCAGGAGCAGGTACCAAGCATTCACTGGATTCATTATTAGAGAGGGAGGAGCAAGCTTTGCAATCCTCCTTCCAGCTAAGGAAATGATCGACCCTTTCGAATAACAATGACCTAAAATTAATGGCAGGTCACTATGAAATGGCATTGTCATGTTGGAGTCGTTCTTAATCCGTTCGAATGACATTAAGAGGAGTAATGGCATCGGTATAAGTTTGATCACTAGGATCCAACTCAACCTCTCGCACAAACGTTGGGCGTGCACCCACTTGCAAAGATGAGGGATGTGTTAAAGTTTTTGAGGGAATGTGACAGTTGTGTTGTACAACGTCCACCGGGTGTCTCGGGGTGGGTGTAGACCTACACGCACCTACATTTTGTTGTGGCTGGAAAGAGGACACCCTATCCAGAGGTGTCCAATGCTCAGTTTCACTATATAGCTCGTGAGCGTTTGTTCTTATTTTAGTAATGTTGATTGTCTTCTTTGCACTTATAAAAAATGAGAGGTACTTTTGATCTTCTAAATTAGGGTTGACCACCTCCTTGTAGTATCTTAATTTCCTTTTATCCTCTAATTCTTTAACACACCACATATTCTCCTTAAATTTAGAAGTGACAATATTTGTAATATTATCGATATTTTGCATGATGATTTCTTCTTGTATTCTTAATGATTTAGCCAAGACTTGGCATCTTTATGCCATAGATATATATGCTTCGGTGCTCCATTCTTACTTATTACGATTGAAAGGGCAAAGTTTGGGAGGGCGTAGTCTCACAACAACCCCTACCTTCCTCTCTTCTGTTGTGCCTATATATATATATATATATATATTACACAATTGTAATTTTGTTTTCTTCGAAATAAGATTACTTGTTTTTTTCTTTGGTCTTATGTATTTTTTTATACCAAAGAAAAAAACAAGTAATCTTATTTCAAAGAAAACAGAATTACAATTGTATATGTCTGAGGCATTCGTGTAGTTGATAGCCTAAACATCTCCCAAAAACTTGGAGTCTGAAACTGGCAGTAAAAAGAACAAAAAATTACATCTGAGAAGGGTTCTACGACCATCAGATAGGTTGGTAGGTTTAATTAAAACCCTCCTACGAATACAATTGATTTGTAATATAAACTGATCAATCTGGGTCATATAGCTTGTCATTCAGAGTTCTCCATGGTCTTAACAAAAAATAATTGTTATACAAAATTGTTTTCTTGATCATAAAAAGTGAGGGAGACAACTAAGCATCAAAATAAGTGGTTATCTAATCAAATTTGTACCCAAGAGTGGTGAAAATATTTTGAAGTTCTTGATTTTATATATCTTATTGTTAAATGTGAGTTTATTATTATTATACCTGCCGAAGGCCAGGTATATAGCGATGAGTTCGCGTTGACCTTCTATTAATCTAGTCTTTGACCAAAAAAATTGTATACGTTTCTAATGTCATACTTTAACAATGGATTTAATTTATTTATTTCAATTATTTTAAAAAAAAATTGGCAACCTCCCATTGGCTATTGAAATGAAGGTCTTATTGCCGAGCCGACGGCGGGGTCCTGACATGCTGCACTGCGGGGTCCTGACATGCTGCACTGCAGATCCGTGCGGGTTAATGCTCCTCGAAGTAGTGGTATCTTTCCTTCCATTGCGAACGACACGCTTCGCCTGCTCCCTCCCCGTGTCCATCAACGCTCCTGTCCACATGTTCGCATGCGCAATACCTGCCGTGCGGGTTAAAGAGGACGGCAGGTATTGCGCATGCGAACATGCGTACTGGTTTATAATTTATTCTATCTCTCATTCATATGCGTGACACTTAGTTGATTTTATGTCTTAATTCAAGTTTACATATTGTATGTACTTTGAATCTCCTTCAAAGTTGATGTTACGTGTATAAGTACAATTGAGTTTATGTATAATATTATTTAATTCAAGCAGTGACACTTAGTTGGTTTTATGTTTTAATGCAAGTACATATTATTTCTTGTATAAGTATGTTTCATTGATATTGGATGGACATCAATATTATACAATAACAATACACAATTTCATGGTATTTAATAAATTATTCACATCATATAAATTTATATTGAATAATAATAAATAACATAATCAACATGAACATAAAACTAGTAATAAATATGATGATTATGCAACCACTAAATTAGTAATTATAAATATAATAATAATGCAACTACTAAACTAGTAATAAAACATATAACAATAATAATTATCATATCTAAATATACCACAAATTGACATAAATTAATGATTCATTAAACTAACAAATATGTTACAAATTGACAACAATTAATGACTCATTAAATGAGAAAATATATTATCAATTGATGACAATTAATTACTAATTAAACTACTAAACATACTACAAGTTGACAACAATAAAAGACAAATTAAGCTATTGAATATACTGCCAATTGATGAATTAGATTAACCAATAAACAATTAAGCTAAATATTGCTAAAATTTAGTCGTGTTAGGTAGTTAGAGAGGTAGTGGGGGGGTGGGGGAAGAGGGCCCATAATGATAATAATGGAAGCCATGCAATGTAAGGTGGACTAGGTCAACTATATTATTAAATAAGACCCACTATGGTAGTTAGATATAGTAAATGAGTATTTAGATATAATAAATGTAAGAGGACTTCTTAGAAGGTTCTACTTCTAAAAGATTCCTCCTCTAGAATGTTCTTAGGTGATGGTAGCACTATATAAATGTGTTCAAGCAATGTAAGGTGACATGAAGAGAATTATTGTATTGTGCATTGTATCTCAATAGGAGGATGCCCCCTCGAAGAGGCAAGTGAACGGGAGAGGATCCCTTCCATAATAGGATCCACTGTATGGTGTTGCCCTGCTTCAAGGGTTTGATATAATAAAGTGTGGTTTTCGATATTGTTATCTTGTGTGGTGATTGTATTCATATATCTTCGGTATTATTGTGGTATTTTGTATTCATGTCTTTAGAACATAACAATTCATATCAAAGCACTGTCCTTTGCCAAAGAAAGGAAGAAAATTTTTGCTTTTTTTGCATAAATTTTCTAGGGAAGAAAAAAAGGGCGGGGCACTTCAAGTTCAGATATGAAGCTTCACGAGCTGAATTTGGAAAAACAAATTGGGTATTTGAATTCCTCTAGGAAAAATACCCAATTTCAAAAAACAAATTAGTCGAAACGGAGTCTGGGAAGTGAAGTTATGAGCATTTTAAATTCAACAGTTTTTTAGAGTTTTTCCGGAAAAAACCGCGATTTTCTGTCGTAATTTACTGTTCTATTTTTTGGCGTTTTTCGTGACGGCAGTGGAACTGCAAAGTTCATAAATTTTCATAGGGTGCTTAGATGGCTATTTCCTCTCAAACCCTCAAAGAAATTCTACAAATTATTGAAGCATTCAAATCTCAATTGTATGACACATTGAATGACAAATTGGATGGATTTGTAGATGGTCTCAATGACAGTTTTCGTAGTATTCAAGATTCATTGAATAGCATGCAGGAGAGATTTCTTATGGCAGACATCAGGGATGAATATAATCAAGAAATATATACTTGGTATGATTTTGAGGTCGATTGCGATGATTGGTATATGGATAGTTGTTATTTATGGGATGACAACCACTTCCATATTTTATTTGATGACTCTACTCCACCTTCTGTAGAGAACATCAATGTCCCACATCAGGAGCTAGTTATGATTACCAGCGTCTAGCCAACATATTTTACAATGGTATTGTTCCTTCAAGATTCAGCTTTGACCCTTTCCCACTATGTGGATGGGTATTCTTATTTGGATCCACATGATAGGTGTCAGTATTGGGAGCATCATTTTCAGTTTGTTATTGGGTGTCGATATCTTCCGTGTGGAGTTCACATGAGCACTTGGACATGGGACTCTGGTTTACAATGGCGGTTGGACTACTTCATCATGGTGGATTTGATTTCTCAATGGGACCCTGGTTCTCTAGTCTACTTCATCACTATAGTTCACACTTATCCATGGGACCCTAGTTCTCTAGTCTACTTCAGCACTATGGTCCACACTTATCCATGGGACCCTAGTATATGGTTGTACATCAAGCGTTGGGGACAACACTTTCATAAGGGGGATGGAATGTTAGGTAGCTAGAGAGGTAGTGGGAGGGCCCATAATGATAATAGTGGAGGCCATTCAATGTAAGGTGGACTAGGTCCACTATATTATTAAATAAGGCCCACTATGGTAGTTAGATATAATAAATGTAAGAGGACTTCTTAGAAGGTTCTACTTCTAGAAGATTCCTCCTATAGAATGTTCTCAGGTGATGGTAGCACTATATAAAGGTGTTCACGCAATGTAAGGTGACATGAAGAGAATTATTGTATTGTGACCTATAGCTCAATAGGAGGATGCCCCCTCGAAGAGGCAAGTGAACAGGAGAGGATACCTTCCATAATAGGATCCATTGTATGGTGTTGCCCTACCTCAAGGGTTTGATATAATAAAATGTGGTTTTCTATATTGTTATCTTGTGTGGTGATTGTATTCAGATATCTTTGGTATTATTGTGGTAGTTTGTATTCAGGTCTTTGGAACATAACATCAATTGATGACAATTAATTACTAATTAAACTACTAAACATACTACAAGTTGACAACAATAAATGACAAATTAAGCTATTGAATATACTACCAATTGATGAATTAGATTAACCAATAAGAAATTAAGCTAAATACGACTAAAATTTAGTCATGTTATAAAGGACTACAAATATAACACTTTTGGTAGTCTCCCTAAAAATAATAGTTTATATGCATGTTTTAGTTGTTTTTCCTTTCGCAAATTTGTCATTTTGTATTAGTGAAACTAAAAGAAAGAGAGAAAAGTTGAAATAAAATTGTTATGTACAAGCTATCTGCCTTAAGGGTAGAATAACTTAAATACCACTTCAACAATTGGCTACTGATCGGATGGATATCCAAGTTTTCTTCCATGTTTTGGAGACAATATGTTTCGAGGCCAATCATCTTTACCATTGATAAGGCCTTAAGCCAAAATTGTTGAAACTCCATGTGCTTTCCCTTTGGCTTATTCTTTTTTTCCCACTTTAGGAGAAAATCATGGACTTGAAAGTATTTGTCAATAGGTGCATGTTTTTCAAACTAGTGCTTGACAATCTTTTGGTGGGATGCAAACTTTTACCTGCCTTTGTTTCTTTCCTCCTCCAACTTCAACAAAGTATCAACTCTATTTGTATTATTTAGGAGTTCTAAACATTCACCGCTTAAGATAATTGCAAAGAGGCCAATAAGATGTTTGGTGGCAAAATTACCTTCTTGCCATAGACAAGAAAGTATGGAGAGGTGCCTCATGCTACTTTGGGTGTCACTCGATCTGCCCATAATAAAATTGAGAGCACATTGTGCCAATTATGGTGATTATCAACCACTATATTTTTTATTATTTGGATCAAGTTCTTATTAGTTGATTCAACAACCTCATTTCCTTGTGGATAGTAGTTAGCTAAATAACACAAGACAACGCCTTTCTACAAAGAAAACTCATTTAAATCCAGAGATGAAAAATGTGTTTTCTTGTCAAATACTAACCTAAATGGAACACCAAACTAGGTGATGATATACTACTCCAAAAACTAACTCACCACTATTTCGTTCACACTGGTCAATGGAACAATGTTTGTCCACTGGCTAAGGTAGTTTATGGTAGTCAAAATATACTTATATTAATTTGAAGAGTGACGATTAATCTCACCTACTAGGTCCAATCCCCATTGCTTAAAAGGTCTATCAATAACATCTGGATGTAGAGGTATTGTGGGTTTCTTTTCTTTACCTGTGAATGTTTGGCATATTTGACATTTTTTAACATATGCATGTGTTTCCTTGAAAAATGAAATTCAATAGTATATTGCTCTTGAAACCTTGTGAGCAATGGTATCTCCTTCATAAGGAATCCTAAGAACACACTCTCATATTTTATTTTTTTCCTGAATAGAATATCATTGACAAGTTGATATTGGGAAATTTAAGTTGCAATCCTCTTCTTCTTTTCAAATATAAGTGGTTGTGACTGAATCTGTGTTGTAAGTAGTGTTTCAAAGCATTGTATAATGAATTTATGTTTGTAATCACATAGAGGACATCAATTTCATATTATGATTCTTTAGTTTCCCAATCTACTTTGTTATTGTCTACTTATCTTGTGCTTTAGATGCCAAGTTGAACAATCCTTGTCCTCAAACTATGGTTCCAAGCTTGATGTCAAGATCATATTCCTAGATAGTCGTCATCCACTTCCCACACCTTTCACCAAGTTCCTCATGTATGGTAAATATCTAACAACATAATGCAAAACAATTACCTTTGTGTGGCTCTTTACAATGTAAGGTTTGAATTGTTTTATTGCTTTAACCACAACATATGATTGTTTTTAAACTATTATATAGTTCAATTCAACACCTTCTAATTCCTTGCTCATAAATGAGATAAAAAAAAATGCATTCCCTTCTTTATCCTTATGTGTGAGAATGATAATTAGGGAATGATTAGATGCAAAGGTGTAGAGGAAAAACTCTTTATCAAAATCTATATTACACAAGGCTAGAATGCCAACAATGGCCACCTTGATCTTTTTGAAGGCCTCCTTTTCAATTTCCGTGAAGTATAAAATTGTGTCCTTTTAATAATCTTTTGCAACAAAATCTATGTTATAGCCTTTGTTCTCCCTGGATCTATCCTATCTAAACTCACATGTAAAGCATCAAACAAATAAAAGTAGAACTATCAAATAAGAGAGAGGAGATAATAAATTTACATGGTAAAACCCTAGGGTAGGGAAACATCCACGGAAGCAAGGCCTTATATTTTTCATATAACTCTCGCAATTACAATTGCTAGAGCACACACATGTATGGAGTTCAAATGGGATCCTTACAACTCTCGATTGTATGGATGATCTAGCCTAAGG
The DNA here is from genome assembly GCA_010110895.2 of Picea sitchensis. NCBI lineage: Eukaryota > Viridiplantae > Streptophyta > Pinopsida > Pinales > Pinaceae > Picea > Picea sitchensis. The sequence goes on along the minus strand of SNQJ01S0022920.1, from coordinate 101,365 downwards.
AACCCTAGTATCCAAGTTGATTATCAATACCACAAGCCACTCTCCACCCTCACTTGATTCAAGACCATTTGCCTCAATTTGCGTTATGCATGTGTAATAGGCTCTACTTCTCTAACAAAGAATAGGCTTTTCATTTTGTCTCTATATAGTGAAATAGTGTTGTGCATGTGTAAAAGGATTTGCTTGCAATAGTACTCGTGGTGGGACAATGACTCAAGTTAACACCCAACATAGTCATTAGGATGATGCCACAAGAACTCCTTGGCAGTTCTTGTGATTTCACAAACTTGACATGGGAGTTATTCCATTGTGGGCATGTTCAGGTTGAAATTGTTGTTATTGCCTTTGAACTTCTTAAGGACTTAAAAATGGGAGAATTTTTTCATTCGGACTACAAAATGGAGCTATCATTGTGTCAAAGAAAAAGCTAAGGGCTATGTACAATGTTGACATGAATCAAAAGAATACGAGGCTTGCATTTCTTGCAATATTTGAAGTATATTAAGGATATTTTTGTGCATTATGCATGGCATGGTCATTGCACCAAAATTATAGTGAGATATATGTCAGAGAGGTTCAATTTTTCATTGAAAACCCTAAAAGTTTCAAATATTGTTGAGTTCCACCCAAGTTTGGGAATATTTGAATAGTTTTTGAGATTTAAAAACATTTTATTTCAACTCAAAACCCATAAAAGGTGTTTTATTTATTTTATTATCTAGAATTGTATTTTTTGTTGTTATTCATGTTATGGTTGTCATGTTAGCATTATAGAGTGATATGTGCTCACTTGGTTTATTTTTCAACTAAACCTACATATATTTTCCTTTTTATGTAATGCATGTAATTTACATCATATCGGTGTTATATCTAAATAAATGTTAAATTCATTCTTTGTCATTCTCGATGTTCTGCAAAAAACCTACATTATATATTGTGTTATTATCACATATGTTTATCTTCATTTGTCATAGTGGTCATGCTGGCATTATAGACAGATATATGTTAGGAAGGTTTGGTTGTAAATTGAAAACCTACAAATGTTTTTTTGTTTTTGTTTGCTAGTTTTGCTTGTTTATTTGTTTGTTTTGAAAAAAAAATTATGCACATTGTGTTGGCATTATAAGTTAGATCTTGTATCTATCATTCTCATTGTTCTGTACAAACCCACATTTCACGTTGTGTTATTTCAACGTCGAGATCTCCCAAGTTATTTTATGATTTTAGGAAATGGTGTTCTTATGTCTCGAAGGATTATAGATGCATCCTAATTGGGAGAGGAGGAAGAGAGGATGCCAATTGCATTACATAGTTAGAACTGTCCAAATAAACGACACATTTGTTCTCATCATTTATGTCTAGTCTCGACATGTGGACAAAACTAGTTTACCCAGCCATGGTCATGTCGATCCTACATATACACACCAACGATGGATTCATTGTATGCACCTATTAGAATGTGTAAGACATTGGGTTGGATCCCTCCTTTTTGTTGGTCTTTCTCCAATTCGGATACACAATAAACATGTTCAAATGCTTACTGCACAACAAAACCATGACATTTTACTCATAATGGGGAGATGTATTCCTATTGAAATGAGACATCCTAAACCAAAAAAAAATATTGATGACAAGTTGTATCGAAATCACGAGGATGACTTCCTTTGCCTCCAATATTGGGTGGAAAGGAACAAGGTGGATGTGTTTCTACTAATTAAGAGCCATTCATACCAAGGATAATGATAAGATGGCAAGTGGAGTAGGTTTTTAGGCATGGACACAACAACATCCTTGGGATGGATTCTTCTTTTTCCACAAACAAATACAAGGTATTTTCATTTCTATTATCCTTATTTACCAAGCCAACACTATTCTTCTATGGTAAGAATTTATGAAAATCTTGATTACAACATACTTGTTTACCAAGCCAATGTCACCACCTTGTGATATGAATTCATGAAATGATTAATTCCAGGGATCATAATTTCCATGTTAGTGTTACTGGATCAAGTGGGCTTATTTACCAGCATGACATTATATAATGTAAAATGAACTCATGAATTACCTATTTCTCAACCACTTGTTTCTAGTAGCCTAATTTACCAGGTAGGTGTTATTATTCTATAATTTGAATTCATGAAATTTTTTGTCCAAGGCATTATTGTTCTCAAATATGTATTCATGAAATGGTTGCTTCTAGTGGCCTTTGAACCACACTTATGTTATATTTATGAAATATTGTGCATGGAAATATCCTTTGTACACCATTCTAGCTTTTGACACTCGTCAAAATGACATTCCTGGCAGTTGGGTCATATCAAAGAATGTAGCTTGAGAAATAGTTGCAACGTGGTTGCAATATTTCAGCAACATCTTTTGAATTCATGTCCCACATGGAAACCTTTATCATTTCTCGTGGATGATGCCTCTGCAAAGATCGAGGCAAAAAGGTGTGTATATATCTCCATTTGTCTTTCCTTCCTTTGTTTCATTATGTATTTAAATGTCACCTTTATTTCACCTCATTATTGTTCGTCCATGTTTATCCATGACATTGTGTTCAATTGTTTGATAATTCTATGCATGTGACATATGCGACATCGTTTGCTAAAAAAATCGAGCAAGTATGTTTGTGACATTAAGAGAGATAGAAATGTCCAATTTGTGGGGAACATAATGCATTATTAATTATCAATCAAGGATGCCATGAACAAATTTCTCAAGTTCTATCAAAAGCTCTCTAAGCAAGTTGATTTCATCCATGTTTTCAAAGATCGGTGGGAGCCATAACTAAATGAGTAAATTTGTCACAATGATTGTTCGTTATTGTTTATGATTTGGCCACCATTATTTCTCATGCCAATATGTAGTGTGAAATGTTGTATCTATGTGGGTCAAAGCATGCATGGACTTTCGATATTCAAATCAAGAAACAAATGCTTTCATCGAGTTATACCACAATCACATCAAACAACAATTCCATACAAAGGTGAGTGTTCAGTGTGGATTCCATGTTTTTCTATGGCGACAATTTTTGTAAAAATTAATAAAAACAATTATATATTAGTTGTGACATTATACATTTTGTAAAAAATATCATGGATTTCATGTCGACGTTATGTCAGGTATGTAGTGCATCTTCTCATAGAATGGATTGACTTATTGGGAAACATACAATGCACGTACACTTCTACTATTGGTTCATTGTGTTCATGAAAGAAAACAAATTTGCTTAGAATTTTGTAGCAGACCACATATGCAAGACATCATGGGAGAGTGCACTTAACATCCTAGACATAAACATCCTCTATGACCTTGCCAACCTCGACATTATGAACATCAAGTCACAATTTGGACAAGTCGATGCATTCTACAATGCGTGAAATTGTAGACATTTTGCAGTTGCTCGAATGCGAAGAAGGTAAATTTGTGCAAACATGTTGTGAAGGCATGCATGTATAGTAAGGGAGTGTTCCCTTTTGTTCCACCTAGTTTGCCACTCATGGCTCCTATGGTGGACCCAATGTTAAAACTACACTATGTTGAATTGTTGACATTATTTCCACCACATTATGCATTATCATCGACATTAATACTCAACTGCAACAATTTTGAAGGTGAGAGCAACGCCACACCAGTGGGTGAAGGGGCTGAAGAAGAAAACCATAATCTCACATATGAACATACTAAGTAGTGGGTGACTGTGGAGTTCATCAAGGCTATTGATCACTATATTCTTACGACATGCAGAAAAAATATGTTTAGATTGGAATTAATGAGGTGTGCAACAATGATGACGAATTTAGTGGATACTTTGGCTTGTCATTTGCAACCTTTGGGGAATATGAAAAGGGATAACACTAACACTAGGCACTCATGCAATTGCCCAAGTAGTTTTATTGAAACACATTTAAAAATGTCTATCAAAAAACAAATACATGAATGCCTTCAATTTCCTCAACCTCCAATACCTTTCACGATTACTGCAAATCATATGAGATGTGGCATTTGGCGTAAGTGACCCAATTGAATACCACTTCTTGAAACAAATAATTGGAGACATCTTGACGACTGTTTTGACTCCCCTAGACCTACTCACTAATAATGTTGGCATTCACTCTCGTGAGATTGCAAATATGGTTTGTTATAGCTTGACTTGTACATGAGACAATACACTTTACATATGTAAAATGTGTTGTCCAAAGTATCTCCCCCGCTAGTCCACATGTATGATGAACTATGATGAAAGACCTGCACTTTTTATCGATAAGAAATCTACAAGTGTGTGTGTGTTCATCTTTAAAGTAACTTGTTAACTGACATGTTTGACTGATCATTATATGAATTAGTAAAGAAACATGTTATGAATTAATCATAGTGTGGGAGGTGCTACAACAAATAACATCGACATTGGGTGTTATTTCTTTATTAAATAGTAATAAGATTATTTAATCAACATGCAAGAAGGATGTTGAGCCAACATTCAGTAAGTACTATAAAATGTAGTTTTGTGCAAGGATGAAATGCATAACCATAAATTGTGTTGTTCTGCATTTCTTTCTTAAAGAATAACAAAATGATTTAATCATGAAACAAGAAGAATACTAAACCAATGTCCATTAAATACTCTAAAATGCAGTTTTGTGTAAGGATGAAATGAAAAAACATAAATTGTACCATTGCACATTTCTTTTGCAAAGAATAACAAAATAATTGAATCAAGAGACAAGAAGGATACTAAGTCAATGTTCACTAAGTACTATAAAATGTAGTTTCCTGCAAGGATGAAATGCATAACCATAAACCATACTATTGTGCATTTCATTCTTAAACAATATCAAAATGATTTAATGAAGAAACAAGAAAGATATCAAGATAGCATTCACTAAGTGTTCTAAAATGTAGTTTTGTAAAAAGATGAAGTATAGAACCATAAACCATGCATTGTTGTGCAATGACGATACATAAAACCATAAATTGTATTGTTGTGCAAGCATGATATCGGTAAACATAAAACAAAGCATATTGACAAAAGTGTAGTAGAACAATTGTTTAATAATAATTTAGCCACACCAAAATTATCAAATAAGTTTTTGTAACAAAATGTTCCCACCTATTCCATCATGTTGGTGATTACTTGATAAAAGTTGAATCAATTTGGCCCATCATAATGTGGCCTGGTAAATAAACTCGACAAACTTGTTGGTCTATTTCATTTTAATCAAGTACAAGTATTGTTGAGAATAGTTAGTCGATAACGTTGACGTCACTGTAGTCAATAACTCCAACATATTGAACCCTTTATTGTTGTAGCACTTGAAACAAGAGGTTCTTTGAGGAGTACCCATGGCTAAGATTAGTGTTCCTTAGCTTGAGAAGGTCATGTTCTTCATTTTAGACTATAAATTCTTCCTTGAGTAGTGGAGCCATAATGTGGTGAGGATTTGTAATTTGTGTGCTAGGTTTGATGGGGTCAATATTGTCATGGAAAGTTTTAAGCGCATTGGATGTCTTAAGGACTACATAAATCTATTTGTTGTTATGTCCAAGATGGAATAACTCAACCTCTACTCGAAGTTCAATATAGTTAATTTGTTCGATGAGGGTTTTACTTTCAAAATACAAACACACATGAATCTTTTTATAAATACACTACCCAATTCACTTTTGCCCAACTATTAGAGTAATTAGTTACTTTGAAATACATGGTTGCTCATACTGTCCTTTCCATTCATGTAAGAAACTTAGTTTCCATTTGTGTATCTCAACAATCTATTAAATGGGTACCACCTAATAGATTCTCCAATAGAAAATTGCAAGGAACACTACTTGCAATGCATACATGTTTAATACACAATAGAAGAACATATAATAGAACATTTCTACATAAGAAATCCAATATGTATATACAGTGCTAGAGAAAAACCCCAAGCATGTAGTGTTTGAACTATTTTTAAGATGAATTGTTTGAAGTAATGTCAATGCAATGCTAGGGTGGAAAATTTGGGAAGCCCTGTATTTGGTTTTCTTGAAGGAATTGTTCAAGAGGAAGGCGACGAAGAAGTTAAGATTAGTAACAAGCAGGAAAATAAGTCAATAATAGTTGGAGTAGAATACGATGAGTTAGTGGATCCCATAATGTCCTTTTGTAGACATGAATGGGGTTTGAGTCCATAAATTAGTATATTATTTTACCAAAATTTGTATTGGTTGGATTCTGTTATGCACACTGAGAATAAGGGCATCATGATATATGTGTTGATTTTTTCAACATGCCATGTTGAAATTCCCTATCCCAACACCTATGTATCTTGTTATCTAGTGATTTCCTTGATGTAAATCAAATTAGCAGCTCACAAAACAACATACACTGCTAGAATAATCAACTCAAATAAATCTAGTGTGGAAACATTAGTGGAAACAAAAAATATCATGCACAATACACAAAGATATTTTGCCCATCGACTAAGTTTAACATTCAAATATCTTCAAAGCTTAAAAGGATCCCTTATTGGGAAAATGGCCCAATTAGAAAAGAGACAAAGTACATCAAAACATGATTGGTTGATATGCTGCCAACTATTGTACGATATTGTACAATTGCAGCGCAACCTGTATGTTGATACTTGCGTTAACTACATGGCCTGTAACAGAATACTCGTGCTATTTGCGCAACTTGTACGCTAAAACTCGTGAATCTGCGCGACCCATACCAAAATACCTACGTTGTCTGTGACGACCAATCCTTCTACTACACACTTGCTCTCTCTCTTCCCTTGGCCTAGATCTCTAAATGGAAGTCCTTCTCCACCTGTCCAAGATCTATTTGAATCACAATCCTTCATGATCCAATCCTCTTGAGAAAAGGTCCTTATTTGCTCCTAATATTGATTCCCTTGAGTCACAGTCATTCATGACTCAAGCACTTGAGAAAAATTCCTTCATTGCTCCAAAGTGAATGGAAAGACTCCAAACTAGCAAAAGTCCTTCTTTATTATCTATGTGTGAAAGTAATTTCTCCTTCACTCTTGCCATGCTTTTATAAGATTGATTTATGACCTAACCCTAATCTCCAAAGTGATTGACAACTGAGATTACTTCTTACCTCACTTGAGATCAAAGGCTATTATTTAATTCACTAATGCTAATTAAAGCATTTCTTTAAATAAAACTCAACGCACTAATAAAAACACTTTACTTTAATAATTCCTTTTATTAAAGTAATGTCTCAAGGTAGAAAGCTTTGGACGACTTCCACATGTCCAGACATTTAGAACTGTGTGGAAATACTTATCCAATGCTACAAATATCAACAATCTAAGAATATCAATTAGAATAACCCTCCAATCGATATTTCGATGATTTTGTTGCATAGGTTTGGAGCCTCTACTTTCTCACATGTTGAAATTACTAGCTAAGTGGGTTGGTTCAAAAGTCATGGATTCCTAGTGTCATCGTAGTCAATAAAACCAACTTCACTAGTGGATGATTTATTTCAGAAACACGAAACATCATAGTTGGATGGTTCGTTGATTCAATAAATTTGAAACATTAAAGTTGAATGATTTATAACATAAAATTGAAACAAAATATAACATAACAATAAAATAAACATGAAACATCACAGTTGGATGCTTTGTTAATTCAGGAAACATGAAACACAAAAGTTGAATGATTTATAACATGAGATAACATAATATAACAACAAAACCAAACAAACGTCGACATTACAATAATGTCAAAACGTTGTATTATATGTATAAATAACGGTACAAAGTTTTTAGAAATGTTTCAAAGGACCCTGTTTTAAGAAACCTCTCTTTCAATCATGACAATTGAAATAATAAAAAGTAGTATCCCCATGCCATCATTCTCCCCGAAGGAACTTTTGATTTGCTATGCTTATTGGGTGTATAGGGATATATGTGAGACTTGTTGAAGGTACTAAAGAGAGCTACAATGTGTGGTTGCTTATTTGTGGCAATGGTGCCCATTGTAACATACTTGTACCACTCTACCCATTTGCCACTACCTGCCCCCTAGACATCCTGTGGTGTGATATGCATTATAGGGATTTTCTTTCTTGTACCATGTGGTAAGTTGTGCTCAAAATGCACAACTCACTATTTTGGATTTGGTTCCTCGACTCCTTTCCCCAACTCTGCTTAGGTGACATCATCATTAAGGGTGAGCTCATATTCAGTTCCTAGTTCCTTTTTAGCATGGACTTCGACCAATAGTGTTTTGTCTTCTTCCTTGTCTTCTTGCAAAGGACAAATAACACAAGTCATAACACTGACGCGTCCATATAAACATCAAATTGGAAGAGACTGAATCAATAGAAATGGGGAATCATTACCATGTGACACCATTAGGTATATTTTCATCTTCATCTTCATATTCATAGTTGACAAGATAAACAATACTCTCTAGATTAACAATATTGATGGGATGATTCTCTTTGTGTATGTCTTCATTAATGAAAGAGGAACATCAGAGCCTTGTTGAAATCCCACTCGGGGTAGTAGGGCTAACTTACATAGTGCAATCACGACTTTGTTAGCCTAATAAAAAACCTCATTGCTGCAAAAATGCTCCATGTTCCTTGTATTTTCCATTGAACATTTGAACTACTATTCTTCATTTAGGCATCTTCAATACAACATCATCGACATGGTGGTCTACATGAACATACAAAACTTAATGTGATGGGGTGTCTCTTGCAAATAAATTTTTATGAAGGCATCCTAAAAAGTGATAATGTCAATAAAGTAAGCATAATGCAAGCTTCAAGCCTACATGATGTTGACTTCAAACTTATATAATGCCAACTGTTATTTAGGCATAATTAGTATAACAAAATTTGAATTTAAAATAATACCATAACAAAATTTAAATAAAAATGCTTCTACAACGTTTTCAGAGTCGCAATTTGCAGAGTATCCTTTGCATCCACATGCATTAAACTTTTTTTTTCTTTCTTTCAAAACCTTCAAGATCACATAACACTAATTTTCGGTCACAATGATGATTGAAACATAAAAATATTACAGACACACATAACACTCAATCTAGAGTATATGCGCTTTACTCGTGGCTTGGTTGGGGAATCCTCCGAAGCAAGTAATGGCTTTTTCTTTTTTCTTTTTCTTTTTGGCGCATGGCTTCGCTAGGGTCCTCCGTAGGAAGGAGTCATTTTTTTCCTTCCTCACGTGCCTACAAATATTGCAAATAAATTAAAAGTAGAAACTCAACAAAATGACAAGTATCAACACTTTTTTTTTTACCTTGGATGGAGACCTTGGAGCCTCATTATCTACATGCAATTTCCATGAGTAGCTTTTATCCCATTTATGCTTTCTTTCTTTCTTTTTTTGTTTCCTTTTTTTTTCTTGAATTTCTTGGCCAAATTGTCTAATCGATAGGGTGCTTGAACCCCAAGAGGAGACAATATTTATGAACCAGGAAATAAACCATTTGTTAATGTGCTCGTTCATATTTGTGTGCATCTATGCAGTGAGAAAACATGGTTGCAAAGAATGCTTAAGAACTTAGTCAATGTTCTCAGCTCCCTTCCCCTCAACTTGTTAGCCGAGTGTTTTGTGATAGCATAAGCTCTTATGCGGTTGTCATTAAAGGTTGCTTTATTGTTGGTGTGGTAAAAAGCCATTGCAGGGAGGGAGAAGACAATAGTGAAGGGATTTAAGCAACAATCTATGTAGCATAAAATCACTGCTACCAATCACAAATTCCACTATGGAGTGATGCTCCACTATGAATTGAGATGTTCTTTCCATAGAAAAAGCGTAGCATAATTGATAGAATGGATGTTACATACACAGAGAAACATGGGGTGATAACCCAACATATAATGGGGGTTCCTATAAAACAACAGAAACGACAAAAATTGGATCTGACATGTCACAATAACATGACATCCATTACATTCATTACATAAAAAGAAAAATATCTATAGGTTTTCTATTTAAAAACAACCCTTGTTGGCATATATTAAGCTATAATGTCGTTGTGAAAGTGATGTCGAATGAAAATAAATAGATATCACAATAACATAGTGTATGATGTGGGTTCCCACATAATGAGAGAATGATAGAAAATAGACATGCATTACATCAATCATAGTAACCTAGTGGGAGTATTTGTTGATTTAACACTCGCATGACCATCACACCATAAATTACATTAAAATGAACAAAATTATGGGTTTTCATTAAAAACAAACAATATTTACACTATATTATGGCATTTGAGTTATCATATAATATTGTATGCATCTGCAAAAACAATCCCCCCCCCAAAAAAAAACAAAAAAACACATCAAACTTAGGTGGAACTGAACAAAATTAGAAAGATTTATGGGTTTTCCTTTAAAAATAGAGTGTTGACATGCACTACACAATGATATAAAGATTTGTAGGTTTTCTATTTTTAAAAAATATACCTAATAGGTGTATATCTTGCTACAACATCAACATGTACACGTCTTATACAACTTGAGTGGGCCTAATGGTTAAGAACATGTGTTTCCTCCTAAGAGGTCACACGTTCAAATCCAGAGGGGGTAGGGTATCTATACCTCTGTAGAATTTAACAGTCAAATCATCGCGCAGAGGGGGTCCCTTGTCCTACAAACAAGGGGGTCTCATACACCAATTTGGTGTTTGGATTAGATGTGACCTTAAAATTAGATTATTATTATTATGATTATTATTATGAACATGATGACATTAAAAAACCATATCTAGTAGGTAGTTTTCTCGTTATAATGCCAACATGACTATCGTAACACATATTACTTAAAATACAAACAATTCGGGTTTTACACATTGCACAAGATTATGGGTAGCAAGCATATTTATCGCTATAATGTCAACATGACTGACATGAGATGAATTGCCTAAAAACAAACAATTTGGGTTTTACACATTGTATGGGATCATGGGCAATAGTGATATTTATTGCTACAATGATCACATGACTGTTGTGACATGAATTGCTTAAAAAACAAACAATATAGGTTTTACAAGTTGCACGAGCTTATAGATATCATACATTTTTCTTGTTATAACATCGACATGACTATTATGACATGAATTGTTTAAAAAACAAATAATTCAAATTATGGATTTTGAGTCAGGACTTACATTTTGGTTTTACACTTTGAATGTGATTATGGGTGGGGTGGCAGTCCTCTAGCACACATTGTAAACTAGAACAATGAAAGAACAATAAGAACCTATTGTTATACACAAAACATAAGTTTTTTGTGGGAGTTTAGTTATATTAATTACTTGCAGGCCAATAATTGGAGTCAAATATTGAAGGAAGTGCAAGGTGCACCACTTCTGGTGGAGAAAAGATGAGTGAAATTATCGGTCTAGAAAAGTCGAACTAGGGAAATCCTTTTGAACATAACCAGGGTGAGTCGCATCGGGGCAATCCGTTCAATCATAACCAAGGTGAGTCAAACCAAGGCAATCCATTCGAGTAGAGTCGGGGTGAGATGAACAATGGCAAGGGAGCAAAACTAAAGACAACCTTCAGGGGAGTAGAACTAATGGCGAGAAAAAACAATTATAGGGGGTGCTTAATTAGTGGTGGACTCCAATTAAGCATAATTAATGGTAAAGTTTAGGTGAGTATGTGAGCATAACTAGCTCTTGACTTCCAATGAGTAGCGTAGACCCACTAGGATAAGACAAACTTTAGGGGAGTAGAACTAATGGTGAGAAAAAACAATTCCAGGGGGTGCATAATTAGTGGTGGACTCCAATTAAGCATAATTAATGGTAAAGTTCATGCGAGTATGTGAGAATAACTAGATTTTGACTTCCAGTGAGTAGCGTAGACCCACTAGGATACCAAAGGAGAATTTGAGTTTCGAATTCCAAGGGGCGCCTTCATACAACAAAGTGCCACGTACTGGGGTGACGTGACCCTTGCTCGCAATGCATGTTACATGTCACCGGATGCATTGATGTATTGTAGCAATGACCATATCCACAATATCTGCATCGCTAGCTAGGTGGGAGAACTAATCTTGGATTCCGACCATCCTCACTTATGGAGTAGTCCTTGATGCACTGCTAGTGAGACACTATAGTGGTGAGTTTAGTTGACATTGTTTAGTGGTGCTAGTGATCTGACGATGTATAATCCACCGGCCGCAGCATTCAATGTTGCATAGCAGGTTGGATATTGCTCGCCCAAGATTTATCCTCACCATCAAACCTTCATTTTTTATTATGAGTATGAACTATATAGTCATTATTTTAGGGTATTGGATTACAGAAACCCTAAACCTCTTTAAAATCCAATAAACTATGATGCACCAATAAAATAATTGGTTCCTCTTCAACATTTCTTAACTTGAACTATCATTATTAGTCACTTTGACCATGTTAATCCAATAATATTTAGTTGTGATCAAGTGTCTGAGAAGTTAAATTCTGTGACATGTATTTCCTTTTCAAGTTGTCAATTTATATATTAAAAAATCAATAAAGATCTCTATTTGTTTTCATATTAATTTTATTAAAGAATACAATAACTATATAAAAATTGTGTATCGTATTTTTTTTAGATGTAATGTTTTTTTGTGGGTTGATAATAAAAAAGCACATCACATCACTTAAGTAACAAGGGTTGCATGGCAGCTTAGTCCCTGCCAAGTAAATTTGGAAATAGAGTGTATCTAGATGGGATCATTGAACTAGTTAGAGTGTTCCAACAATTGTCAATTTATATAAAACCATTGTCAATTTGCTATAATTATTATTTGTTTTTATTAAAGAAAAATTCAAAATCATTATTAAAAGAGAAATATATATATATATAAGTTGTCTATATCATTTTTTTTTTCATCTTTAACTATGTTTTTACTAATTTATTTTCATTTAAAAAGAAATTCAAAATTACTATTAAAAAGAAATTACACATATGTCATCATACATAATTATATGTATATCATTTTGTATTGATCTAATAAGAGTACACTTTGTATTAATGATAAGAGAAAAGCATAAATGCAATAATAATGAAATAAATGGATAGTAATAATGAGAGAACACATGACATTTTTACTTTTTTCCCTTAATTTTTTATATAAAAGGTACCAGGTACTTATAACCAAGTTTATTAAAATGCAATAATAATGAAATAAATGGATAGTAATAATGAGAGAACACATGACATTTTTACATTTTTTCTTAATTTTTTTATATAAAAGGTACTAGGTACTTATAACCAAATTTATTGATTATGTAATTAATTTCAAATATTGAAATACGTGAAGGCAACAATAAGACTTGGAATATATCAACCAATGAGAAATGAGAAAAACAAATATTTTAATTATATCAAAATTTATATATTTGTTTTATTAAGTTAAACATTACACAACACATATAAATTTAAAATACAAGACAAATTAATGTCAAATCAATAACAAATTCATTGTTATATTCTCTTGGCAAGGACTAATAAGTATATAACATTTTAATTAAATATATATATAATAAATTATTTAAGAATATTGTAAAATTTGATTTTTTTTTATATATTTTTATAATTAATTGAATTCTTCTTAGGTACAAGGTTAAACCCTAATCGAGGTAATTTTTGGTTTTATGTATGCGACTAAGGTTATATGTTACTAAAAAGCATATGACCCCAATGTAAGTCGTCTTGGCGAAGACCACAAGGGAGATTGATTTTCTTGCGAATATTATATAGGTCGAAACACCTTTTGATCATGGAGTAAGACCTAAACTTGTATTTGAATGGCAAAGAGCTCGTCTTCCTCCTACTTAAGAAAACAAGTTAATGACCTGAGACTTAGACGCATTAGGCATGAGTGGAAGTATGCCCCCTTAAGGACCACCAACAAGTCATTTAAGGTGGTGTGGTTTTCCTTTAATAATGATGACGAGTCAACACATATTCCTGGATAATAACGACTGATCAATGTCTTCACTTTCTGTTGACAATTGAGTTATGATAAGTTTTGCCACCTTTGATTTAAAAAATATATATTTAAAAAATAATGACAAAGTCTAAGACTAAGGCAAGAGGTTACACTACAACTAGGGCCAGTAGTTGGTCTCATGTATGGGACTAAGGCTATATGTTACTTGAAAGTACATACTCCCCACTGTAACTTCCATAATGACCAACAAAGATCCATCTTAACCCTAGATCTATCAAGCACTAAGAGGGATTGAATCTCTCGAGGTGTAAATAATTTTTATAGTGCAAAACTTGAGAAAAAGTTAAAGGTTTGCACCTCCAGAGATTTGATCTCTCTCGGTGCTTGATGGATCCGAGGTTAAGATGGATCTATGCTGGTAGTAATAGTAAACATACTAAAGTAAATAGTAATAGTAATAGTAAATAGTAAATACCAAAGTAATAGAAGTAATAGTAATAGTAATGGGAAATGCGAAAGTAATAGTAAATATGATATATGTAATAGCGTGTCTAATTTTTGTCTATATTAATTGAGCCGGTTTTTTTAATTGATCTTTTAATTGAGCCAACTTTAAATTTTTGAGATTTTTGAAATCTTTGAAATCTAATATCACGTGACAACTTCTCCCACATATTGGGTTGTGTTATCGCACAATTTGTACTTGGCCAAAGGCCAAGACAAGTAAGTAGAGTTGGCATAACAACATGATATCCCACCGTTGTCACCTTAGTGAGAAATCCCCACTTTTAGGGATGGAAAAATGCCCAACCCAAGGGAGGCATCCCTGGTGACCTAAAGGGCTTGGTAGGCGAAGGATATGGTTAAGAAATACCCCCCTCTCATTGGTCACCTAAGTCAATAAGGTCTATGTCTAAGAAATTGAGGCAAAGAGGAGTAATTTATGTACCTTCCTCTAACAAGAACAATACATCATATATATAGCAATTCCAAGAACAATTATGATAATCAAGCCTCAAAGACAATAGACGAATGTAGATAAACAGTGGCTGAATTGAAAACGCAACAAATTACCAGTTTACAACAACAGTTGATCTTTTGTAACAACCACAAGAAATACTACTCATAATAGCGTCAAAGTACAATGAAAACTTAAAATTTATTCCATAGATTAATTAGCACTTTCTTAGAGAATTTTCTGAGTGTGTTAATTCAATGTTAGTTGAGTGTATGCAACAAATAACAAGAGTTTAGATGGTTGTAGCAATATATTTGTAACAACAACAACACAATTAGTCAATTTTGCTAAGCCAAGGTTAGTAAAGGTCAATACAAGCTTAGGAGAATAAAATGTAAGAGTTGTTTGACCAATCTTTCACAATAACAAGTAGAAATTAGTGCCTTTGGGGATTATGGAGTTAATTATAACAACAAATTAACTTGGAGAAAGAAATGATAATAATGGTTTAAGGATGGAGAGATAAAGTCTTGAGGTGTTGGCTCTTCGAGGCCTCAAGCTCCAAGTCTCAAAGATGGAGTTTTGGCTAGAGTGCAAGCTCTTTTGGGTTCTAGCGAATTCCTCTTCTCCTTGGACACTTGAAAAATATTTGCAACAAGTTCTAGAACAAATTTCTAAAGTGCTAGCACTTTAGGGCTTTAGAATCCTATCTAGACAAAATCCTTTTGACAATTAACAAGTGGAAAATACTAGAGAGAGGAAGAAGCACTCTATGTCCCTCTCCTACGGTTTAAGTGCAAGCAATTTCATAATCTTAAACATGAACAAGTAAAATATACCATAACCATTCAAAGCATAAAGAGAAATTGCAGATTTTACTTACTTCACCAAGAATAATCAAGCAATAAACACTTGGTTTTATAAATTTCCACCAAAAATCATCAAAAAGCATCCATAACAAAGTCTCCAAGTGGGGTGCCTTAGTAATTTCAACCAATAATGCCTATAGGGTGAAAATTTCAGTCCTCCCTCTCGTGAGAGGTGAGCTATGATGAAAAATGATTTAGGCTAGCCTTATTTATATGGGAAATCCTAGCCTTATTAACCAAAAGTTGTGTCTTTTCACAAATCTGAGCCTATTTCTTAATTTGCTCATTCAAATTAAAATAAATTCAATTTTTACAAAGAATAACCCTAAAAGGGTGACGTCATCCCTCTAGGGTGACATTAGGCTCCAAGAAGGTCATGTTGAGGTTTCTAAGTGGAATGTTGTGCTTCAAAAGGCTAGTAACCATGCCACATGTTCTAAAACGTTATGCAATAACCTCCTCCAATATGATCAAACCCTAGCCTTCTTCATGGTGATGTCATAGGCTAGGTAAGTGATGTCTAAGCTTCCAAAGGCTAGCGTCGAGGCAAGAGAAGGTTGGAGCCCTCCATCTAGGCCTGCCAAAGTGCCTCTGAAGGAAATGACCTCCTGTGCAATAGTGATCACCAACTTGCCCCAAACGTCGGGTTTCTGCATCCATCCTTGGGCTCCAAAGCCCCCATGAAGGTTCAAATAAGTCATCTCCTCATGAATACATGTCCATCGAGCAAGGTCCTGCAAAGACAAACAGGTACACCCTCCAAGGGTCCATAAGTCACAAGAATCATGCCAAGTAAGCCACATCTAATAATCCAACCACTCGAACATGTGCATCAAACCCCCCTTTTCAAATTAAACAAATGCTCAAAGATGTTATACAATTTGTCAAAATTAGGTGTGGGAGGGGTGTCAATGCATCCTATAGGGCTAGTCAGTTCTCAAGTCAAGGGTGTTTTCGAGGAGAAACCCATCTAAGTCATGTATGAGTGTGAGGTGGAGTGGGTAAGACCTTTGGGCATGGGGTTCATGACATACAAGGGTTCGTATTATCTCATTTATGGGTGCCTTCGTAGAGGGTGTGTTGCACCTTCATTTCCAATGCATCCTTTTTTCAAACCCATTTATTTCCATTAATTAATTAAAGTCCAAAACAATCAGGTAATTCAATTGGGTAACATAAGACTTGAAGAAGTACCACAATGTCACTTGAAGCTATAGGTACATAGAGTGTTATGTGGGTAAAGCAAAGGGTATACCGCACTCATGTAGATCCCTCAACAGGTGAGACATTTATATATGTGAGTTTTGCTTTTGCAGGTCTTCAATTATTTTAAGAGAAATGTTTCATTGTTCTCAAGACCTCTTTGGGCGAGCATCTAGAAGGTTATAATTTTGGCTTTTATCTTTTGTTGGATACATTCCCTTCGGGCCTTTAGCCCCTTCTTCCCATGAAATGAGGTACAATCCCTTCTTGGGTCAGTGCACCCAAAAATCCCAAAATATGAGGAGACGAAAGGGAAGAAGTATGGAAAGTGACAAGTACAATTGGGAATGGACAATGACTCTTCAAGGAACCCCCAATAGCACCCCATCTCCAAGGGTGGCCAACTTACTAGGATGAAATGACACCCATCAAGGTTAAATAAGGCAAAGAGTATAATTTTCGAGCAAATGTTACGTAATCAAGAAAGAATTCTTTGCAACATGTTCAAATGCTTCAATTATTAAGGTGACACTTACCATGATACTAGACTTATTACATCATGAAGAAAGACTTGCTTTCCTCTAGGGCCAGGATGGTGTGATGGATGTTGTTATGTTGTTGGTGATGTATGATGGTGCATCAATGAATAAAAGGGGCCTTGTGGAGCTATGCTAATCATTCTGGTTCTCGACACTCCATGTGTGCTACCTGTGGGCCTCGAGACATGATCTCCATACTTACCCCTAGTGCGAGGGGGTAACTTTAGGCTCCTACTAGGGGACAAGTGCTCATTGTAGAGCGCATGAGAACGTCAACATCTTTGGTACGACCTGTGCCTACACACTCAAGCAAAATGTTGGAGTACCTAGGGTGGTGTTATCAACCCCTTGTTCTTATGAAAAATGATCAAAATCCAAAAGTAAATGCTGAAAATAAATTTCTATTCTAACATGTCAACAAAAGCATGTAAGTATAATATAGCAATGAAGCAATATGCAAAGAAAGGAACATGTAAATCATATGCATGTATGCAAACCAATCTAAGCTAAATGCAATTGTACTGCCATGATATGCAATATGCAACATATATATAATGATATGCAAGATGCAAATGCCTACCCTAACCTACTTATCTAATCTAGGTTAGTAAGAAATGTTGGGTAAAATCATATAACCAATACAACTGTGCTAGCATTGTATTACAGCACCTACCTTTGTAGTTCATCATGAACCAAAACAAGGATAAGTCAAGAACAAAAATAACATGAGTTAGAGCATGCATCGTATCATAAGCAATCATAAAATCTAACTCATGGAGGTGGGAGGGAGGGACCAAATCATGCCAAATCACACTTCTAGAAGAATGCTCAATCCATCCCTGAACAAGGTCGTGAAAGGGAGAAGACTCAAGAGGCTGACTAGAAGGCTTGAAAGGTTGACTACCTCGGACCTCATCACTCCCTGAGGGTTGAGACAAGATGAACAAGAATCTGGAGGATGACTGACAAATTCTCAGGGCATGGTTGAAAGATTGAGGTACTATACTTCTTCTCAAAGAGTTCAATCTAACTTTAAATTCCAAGAGAAAGCTTTGCCTTGGAAACCACCTGGGACAGGGGATACATTTCCCAACTACATCCTTAGTGACATAGCGAGATAAGGGAAAAGAAGGAGGCTGGGAAACCTCATCACAAGTTATCTGCTCCAGACAGACCATGTCCTCACCCTCATCACAATATGAGCACAACTGTGGTTGAAAATTCTCTTCGTAAAGTAAATCCAAGTGCCCAAAAGGATATATATCAAACTCCTCAAGGTATGACCAAAAATCATCATGGGAATGTTGCAATGAGTCATTCTTGGGTGGTTGGAGCAAATCAATGACCATGTCATCTTCTTATTGCCAAATATCAAAATCAATAGCAATCACATATGGTTGTTGTAAAGGAAAAAATTGAAAATAACCTTCAATATCATAAATGGGATCTCAATCATGACCAATCACATCCCATTTACGTCTCCTAACATGTATGAACTCATCAACATTATTGATCACATCATTACCTTTATCATAACATGAAGGGTCTAGTACATCCAAGGGTTTCTCTAACACTTCTTCACTTTCCTAATAATAGAATTAGAGCATCATCAAAATCCTGGAAAGGGAAATGACTTACCATATTCTCTTCTTCTTGTGCAGGAAGAGTGGAAGCTTGGACGACTTCATCAAATGGAGGAGCAACCATCAACACTTTGTCTTCATGAGGAGCCTCTTCACAAATCTCTTCCTTGGGTTCTTGGTTTTGAGCATGATACACCTCTCTGAGATATTCTACAATCTCAGCAATGAACCCTTCGTCATCCAGGACTGTTGTGAGATCTTGAAGAACATCTTCATATGTTTGGTAATATGGGCGCCAATACTCAATAAATCTGTTAATGAGGTCTATGAGAGAAGATATGCCCTTCGGCTTACAACAATCCTTGATCCAATTTCGTGCTTCCGGGGGGAAGCAATATATGAATAATGTTATTCGTACATCTTCGTGAGGTGTTCCTACTTCATATAGATACTCAAGAAACCTTGAAATATGAAGGGTGGGAGAACCCCCTTCAAATTTTGGATAGTCATCCAACCATCTTTTATCAATTTTGAACTCATTTGGATATCCATGAATATTCTCAAAATCAACGGAAGGAAATATTTCATGGAGAGCGATAATTCCATTGCTTGGAAAATAGCTCAAAAAGTATCAATGGAGTCGCCAGATAACCCCTTTAGGATTATCAAAGGAAGTGAGGGAATCACTTTTAGTGGAGTCGGTAGGTAAGCCTTGTAAGATAAGGGCTTCAAGAAAAAGCTCACCAAAGATTTGTCGTTGAGGAAAATTGACTCGATTCTCCCTAAAAATTACGCCCAAATGTTATCGCATAATTTGTACTTGTCTAAAGCCTAGGACAAGTAAGCATAATTGACGTAACAACAAGATATCCCACCACTGTGACCTTAGTGAGAAGTCCCCATTTTTAGGGATGGAAAAATGACCAACCCAAGGGAGGCGTCCCTAGTGACCTAAAGGGCTAGGTAGGTCAAGTATATGGTTAAGAAATACCCCTCTCTCACTGGTCACCTAAGCCAACAAGGTCTATGTATGAGAAATTGAGGCAAAGAGGAGTAATTTATGTACCTCCCCGAAACAAGAACATTACAACATATATATAGCAATTCCAAGTACAATTATGATAATAAAGCCTCCAAGACAAGAGACGAATGTAGATAAGTAGCGGTTGAAGTGAAAATGCAACAAAATATCAGTTTACAACAACAATTGATCTTTTATAACAACCACAGGAAATACTACTCATAATAGCATGAAAGTACAATGCAAACTTAACATTTATTCCATAGATTAATTAACACTTTCTTAGAATTTTTTTTGAGTGTGTTAAGTCAATGTTAGTTGAGTGTATGCAACAAATTACAAGAGTTTAGATGGTTGTAGCAATATATTTGTAACAACAACAACACAATTGGTCAATTTTTCTAAGCTAGGGTTAGTAAAGGTTAGTAAGAGCATAAGAGAATAAAATGTAAGAGTTGTTTGATCAATCCTTCACAAGAGCATGCAGAAATCAATGCCTTTGGGGCTTATGGAGTCAATTATAGCAACAAATTAACTTGAAGAAAGAAATGATAATAATGGTTTAAGGATGGAGAGATAAAGTCTTCAGGTGCCGGCTCTTCAAGGCCTCACACTCTACATCTCAAAGATGGAATTTTGGCTAGAGTGCAAGCTCTTTTGAGCTCTAGGAAATTCCTCTTCTTCTTGGACACTTGAAAAATATTTGCAACAAGTTCTAGAATAAACTTCTAAAGTGCTATCACTTTAGGACTTTAGAAGACTATCTAGACAAGATCCTTTTGACAATTAACAAGTGGAGAAGATTAGAGAGAGGAAGAAGCACTCTATGTCCCTCTCCTAGGGTTTGAGTGCAAGCAATTTCATAATCTTAAATATGAACGAGTAAAATATACCATAGCCATCAAAGCATGAAGAAAAATTGTAGATTTTACTTACTTCACCAAGAATAATCAAACAATAAACACCTAGTTGTAGACATTTCCACCAAAAATCATAAAAAAACATCCATAACAAAGTCTCCAAGTGGTGCACCTTAGTAATTTCAGCCAATAATGTCTCTAGGGTGAAAATTTCAGTCCTCCTTGTGAGAGGTAACTTATGATGAAAAATGATTTAGGCTAGCCATATTTATATGGGAAATCCTAGCCTTATTAACCAAAAGTTGTGTCTTTTCACAAATTTGAGCCTACTTCTTAATTTGCTTATTAAAATTAAAATAAATTCAATTTTTACAAAGAATAACCCTAAAAGGGTGACATTAGGCTTCAAGAAGGTGATGTTAAGGTTGCTTAGTGGAACTTTGGGCCTCCAAAGGCTAGCGTCCACACAGGAGAAGGTGGGATCCCTCCATCTAGGTCTGCTAGAGTGCCTCCAAAGGAAACAACCTCCTGTGCAATAATGATCACCAACTTGCTCCAAACGCGGGGTCTTTGCATCCATCCTTGGGCTCCAAAGCCCCCATGAAGGTTCGAACAAGCCATCTCCTCATGAATACCTATCCACCGGGTAAGGTCATACAAAGACAAACAATTACACCCTCCAAGGGTCCATAAGTCACAATAATCATGGCAAGTAAGCCACATCTAATAATCAAACCACCTGAACATGTGCATGAAACCCCCCTTTTTCAAACTAAACAAATGCTCAAAGACGTTATACAATTTGTCAAATTTAGGCATGGGAGGGGTGTCAATGCATCCTATTGGGCTAATCAGTCCTCAACTAAAGGGTGTTTTCGAGGAGAAACCCATCTAAGTCATGTATGAGTGTGAGGTGGAATGGGTAAGACTTTTGGGCATGGAGTTCATGACATACAAGGGTTCATATTGTCTCATTTATGGGTGCCTTTGTAGAGGGTGTGTTGCACCTTCGTTTTCAATGCATCCTTTTTTTCAAACCCATTTATTGCCATTAATTAATTAAAGTTCAAAACAATCGGGCACTTCAATTGGGCAACATAAGATTGAAGAAGTACCACAATGTCACTTGAAACTAGATTACACAGAGTGCCATGTGGGTAAAGCAAAGGGTATACCGCACTTGTGTAGATCCCTCAACAAGTGGGACATTTATATATGTGAGTTTTGCTTTCGCAGGTCTTCAATTCTTTTAGATAAACATTTCATTGTTCTCAAGACCTCTTTGGGAGAACATTTAGAAGGTTATAATTTTGGCTTTTATCTTTTGCCAGCTACATTCCCTCTGGGCCTTCAACCCCTTCTTGGGTCAGTGCACCCGAAAATCCCAAAAGATGAGGAGACGAAAGGGAAGAAGTATGGAAAGTGACGAGTATGATCGGGAATGGATGATGACTCTTCAAGGAACCCCCAGTAGCACCCCCCAAGGGTGGCCAACTTACTAGGACGAAATGACACCCACCAAGGTTAAATAAGGAAAAGAGTATAATTTTCGAGCAAACGTTTTGTAATCAAGAAAGAATTCTTTGCAACATGGTCAAATGCTTCAATTATTAGGGTGACACTTACCATGATACTAGACTTATTACCTCATGAAGCAAGACTTGCTATCCTATGGTGCCAGGCCTGTGTGATGGATACTGCTACGCTATTGGTGATGTATGATGGTGCATCAATGAATAGAAGGGGCCCTACAGGGCTATACTAGTCAGTCTATCTCTCCACACTCCATGTTTGCTACCTGCGGGTCTCAAGACATGATCTCCATAGTTACCCCTAGTGTGAGGGGGTAACAGGGTGTAGAGCGCCTCTCAGCGTGCCAATACTAGATACTGGCTTTCTTACAAATACTGTTTAGACTGAAACCATCTTTTGGTCCTAGAGTAAGACTTAACATTGCTTTTGATTGGCTAAAAACTTGTCTTCCTCGGATGTAAGGAAATAAGTTAACGACCTAAGACCCAAAAACATATGGCAAGAGTGAAAGTCTACCCTTTATAGACCACCAACAATGCATTTTAAGTGGTGTGATTTTTCTTAAATAACAATGATGAATAAACCCTCATTTATAAATAACAAAATAAAATTAACTACTAAAAAAGAAGAAAAAATTTTAACGTCCACAAAACTAACAATAACTTATGAAATAGACCCTTCATACACTTATTTTATTTTATTTCTGATTTCTAAATTATTATGCATTTTGACATCTTCTCCTCCCCTAAAAAAAATATCCGCGCACTCCTAATAAAGCACCTCAGCACTCATAATAAATTTTTTAATTTTGTGAATTTAATAAGAACTCTTCATCATATATTTAAAAAAATAAAGAAAGAAGGAGAGGAGGGTATAGAAGCTGTAAAAAACACTAAGAATTCTCGTTCCTCAAGCTTTCACCAGTTTGCGGGGGAATTTTCGAAAACTGCGTGAACCGATAAATTGACAGGAAGCGAGGAAGTGTTCATTTCTCTGATTCCAACCCTACTTTGGCTTTGCCTGGACTGATTACATCGCCATGAGTACCGTCGATAAGATGCTTATAAAGGGAATCCGGAGCTTCAGCCCGGAAAATACCCACGTTATCACCTTCTACAAGCCGTTAACGCTTATCGTCGGCCCGAATGGCGCTGGTAAAACGGTAAGCCTTTCTTAATGGCCGGTAATTCATTTTCAAAACCGAAATTTAGTCACGTTCAAGACTCGTTTCGCGGTTCATTTGGCCTGAATTTTTATAATGTGGCGGGCAGACTATAATTGAATGCCTGAAGCATGCCTGCACTGGAGAGCTGCCTCCAAATGCAAGGTCCGGCCACAGCTTCATTCACGATCCCAAGGTACACGCCATTATATTACATTTTGATGTTATAAATTACAAGAATTTAAATGGAATAAAAGTTGGGGTTTAGTTGTGTAAAGTTAACCGACTTCTCACTGGATATTGTTTGAATTTCTCTTAAAGGTAAGGTAATTGGGGTTGGTTGACATTTTTTGTCAGCTGCACTGTTTTGAAGGTTATGCGCAGTCCGTATATAAGATGAATAATCCGCTTGCAATTTTATTTTTTCGTTGCCAAAAAACAATTCTATGTTTCTTCTAAAAGAAATCGAAGTCGCAATTTGTCTCAATACCTACTAAAACCAAAAAATAGTCAAAAGTTAGTGATTACAACCCGCAGACACCCCTAAAATGAAGTAAAAAATGAGTGCAAGTTCAGCATGAAATGTATTGACACAAAATAGGCATACAAGTAGGTTATTCCAAGAAGGAAAACCCTTGAAAGTGAAGGAATGGCAGTAAAGAAAATAGCCCGAGCTAATATGCTGCTGCCAGAAAGAGAGGAGTGAATCAGCCCTAATCATCTTATGAATCAGTAGCACAAATGTCAACACCAAGTGCCTGCCGAATAATGTCCTCTGGAGAGTGGACTGGATTGATAGGGCCCTATAGAGTAGTCCTACGTTACATCAACACGCTTTTGATGGTCGCTGGGGCTAAGGATGGGCCAAAGAACTCCTAGTAGAAAGACCAAAACTAGTAATGGATCTTTGAGTAGGTGTCCTGAAATGCCGTCTTCCCCAAGTGACTTTGATTTTCCCACGAGTCCTTAGTTTGGCATGTTTTGGAGCTTGAGTGGTGCAGCCTAGAGAGCAATGTTGGATGGCCCTAGTGCTATCCAGTTGAGCGGTGCAGCCTAGAGAGCAATGTTGGATGGCCCTAGTGCTATCCAATTTAGTGGTTGTGGGGTGCTTTATTACCTTAGTGTCTTTGACCAAAAGAAAAGGGGAGGTAATTTGGGTAATTGTCACGAAAGTGCTTTGTAGCAGAGGTTGTCAGAGTGAAATTGTCTCTCCAATGTCCAAGGCTAGGCACTATTGAGTAAGGTATTTGAAGGATGTCTATAAAGAAAACCTATAGTGTTTTTCGACTTTTTCAGGAGTGTTGATACAAAGATAAATAAACCACAAATTAGCACTTGTCTTCTAATTTTAAAGCCTAGAATAATCGGTTTGTAATTTAACGGCCACTTCTATATTTTACTTGATTGCTCGTTGCTTTGCATCGGATTCATCGGATTCTATTGAACGATAATCGTAAGGCTTGTGCGAGGTTTTAAGGTAATTGGAGTTGTCAAAAAGTGTGTGTAATTTAACTGCAGAGATTAGCTCCATACGATCCAACTTTACTCTAATTGTTGTAAGTTAAAATTTCTTGGAAGAAGAGAGAAGTCAAATAGACACTTCAAATTATGATTAAATTTGTTTTCCAATTTTGATTTTAAGAGAGTAGTTGCTATAGACTAGGTGGGTCTCAAAGGATGTTCAAAAGTAAACATAAACTTTAAACTTTTGTATGAAGTTTGGTAAATCTGAAACTTTATTTTTCTTAAGCTTTTTGTAATAAGTGGCCCTTTTTGTGTTATTTCTCAAATTTTTTGGGAAGAAGAGAACTTTATTGCCAAAGGACAAATAGAAGGGGGGCTATGATATGACAAGTGGAGAAAAGTAAACCCACTTAGTGTTATTGGAAAAGGATGGGCTATGATATGACAAGTGGAGAAAAGTAAACCCACTTAGCTTTATGGGTAGCAAAGAGAACTGAAGGAGAGAGAAATTACACTTGGGAAAAAGTGACACATCACCTCTAGGCTCCATGAATGCAAACCTTCATCTACCTCTTTCATACCATATAAACCTTATTTTGAGTTTGCAAGGGGTTACACACCTAGATGCACGACTGTTCATATGTGGAGAGGCTTATGTGTCAATTATTACACCTTGACTATGCTTCATGAGCATGACTCCAAGAACTTGTTTGGTCTACATTTACTTGCTGTTTGCACTCGTGAAGGGGATCTAGAAAAGATATGCTTTTGGGAACAAAAGTATGCAACAATCTGTTGCAACTTCGCATATGCTTCATGCAAATGGCTCCAACTATGTGCTTTCTTGATGGAGGAACATCCCTAGCCCAGACAACTATTCTGCACAAACATTGATTTTTGCAGTTAATTAGCTTTGTTTCATATTTTAATCCTTTGTCACAAATTTTAAGGTCAAGGGCATCCTTATACATCATTTTATGCTTCAAAACTCACCCAACATGCACAATTTTACTTTGGTGTGCATTTCTCCAAAATTACTAAAAGAGTAAAAAATTATAAAATTTTGGAGGCTTATAACTTCTGATTGAGGATAGAATGAGGCCCTCCGAGGATTTGGGTTTCTAGTAGATCTAGGCTACTCTAGTATGGTACCATTGTTTTTCCTCAGGAAGGCATTTTGACATGATTTGATTGCATTACAAAAGGCCATGTCAACATGATTTGCACTTCTATGACAAGACAGTAAATTTTTCATGTTTTGCTATAACAACTTTTTGAGTTGGGATTGAAAATCTCATCATATGGTAGGGCTAGGTATGTCACGAGGAACACTTAGTGACTTCAAAATCCAAATTTGGACTTTTAATGAAGCTTTGGCGTGCGCTTTAGCAAAACCGGTCAAAATTGGTCAAGTTAGTGAAAGTGCTGACTTTGGTGATCGACTATGTGCATCTGAAGAATAATTTGGAAATTCTAAGACACGGGTCTTGTAGGGAATGTTGCTGTCTTCAACGATGTACTCTTGGATTCCATGTGGCATGCTCATATACAGATTGGCATGTATTTCTTCGAGCCACCTAATGCTGATTTGCACTCTTTTTTTAATACCTAGAATTCAATTTTCTCAAAATTTGCATATATTTTGCTTATGAGAATTTTGCAATTTTTATTTTTTTATATCACTGGCAGAATCGACAACTGGGTGGTCTCGTACTCGCGTGACACATGGTCGATTCCGACCGCTACCACTATAACCTCTTGGTGCCATACGTATGCCACTTTCGCAGGCACGAGTAAATCGGGGGGATTTGAACTTGGAACCTCATCAAACATAACACTTCATATCACGACACTTGCCAATTGAGCTGCCCCTCGAGGGCTATGAGAATTTTGCAATTATTAGGAGTCAAATATTATTTTGTAATGCCAATAAAGGCTTCATTTTATATTTACACTTAGTATTCAATTGGAAGATGAAATGATTAGGCTTCCATGTAATGAACCAACTTCCAATCCATTTGTTTTAAATATGTTGAGAATTAAGAGAAAGGGGCTTTTGGTCCTCTAAGAGTAGAAGTGTAAAGAAGTTGTTGGCCATGGCTGTAGATGCCTATGAGAGTGTAGAAGTGCAGGCTTAGACCCTGCTATGAGATGTAATGAGTTCTAGAGGTTTTTAATTCCTCTATGTTTATAATAAAGAAAGCAAAATTCTTGTGAATTTTTGCTGTTTGAATTTTAATTAGAGTTATTGGGTGAGTGTTTTGTTTTTGTTGTGTGACTTTGTTTACAGGCCATAGGCTCTGCACCATTCCTCCAATGAAATACACTGCATAATCTAGTTATTATTGACACCATGAAGAGAGAACATTGGAGATGGAAGAAGGGAGCTTACAACTACAACCTTACCTGGACTTCTTTTCTCTAGCAAGGAAAATTTATATAGTCTCAGTCACTGCATTAAGCAATTTTATTCGAAAAATTTAAGTTTTGGTGAATCTCATGCAATGGCGAATTTCATTGACCAAGCTTGAATTTTTTATAACATTTATAGAAAGTGCGCAGATCTCCTTTTTCGTTAAACTTAAAAAATATGAAAACATAACCATATTTTACATATTTTGGGTCCTTTTTGAAATTAAAAATATGTGTTTTTGTTTTTGTTTGAGTATATGAAGTTATAATTAAATTCACTTAATTCTCTTTGTTGAACTTAATGGCAAATTTCATCGTATTTTTTTGCGCCAACAAACCTTTTTGAATTTTATTATCCTTGAATTCAAATATGATCACAAATACAAACCAAGGACTTAGGATATTGTTGTCCTAGCTCTTGTTGGGGCCTACAAGGATACCTTGTTTTAGCGAGTAGGCTAGCAAGGTAATGGTAGCTATTGTAGCAGTGTTGTCCTAGCTGAAGTCTCATGCCAATATATCTCTCATGTTACTTTGGCGAGGAGGGAAACAAGAGCTTTCCATTGCAAGGGTTTGGGGCTACATTTCCATTATTCTAGCAAGGCGACTAGAGAAGAAGCAATGGTGTTTATCCATATGGTCATTGGGTACATTTCTAATATTGTGAGAAATACACACTTTGGAGCTATGTCTCCATTGTTATATCATCACCTTAGCTTTTGGATGGCATTTGGGAGGAATACCTATGGAAGGGGGGTGAATCGAGAAGAAGCAATGGTGTTTATCCATATGGTCATTGGGTACATTTCTAATATTGTGAGAAAATGGTGTTTATCCATATGGTCATTGGGTACATTTCTAATATTGTGAGAAATACACACTTTGGAGCTATGTCTCCATTGTTATATCATCACCTTAGCTTTTGGATGGCATTTGGGAGGAATACCTATGGAAGGGGGGTGAATCAGTGCTTGGTATTTTGTTTCACTTGTCCTCACAGTTATGTCTAACTTGTATGGTGTCATGGTTGCTCATTATGTAAAAAAGCATATCATATGTAGGATTATTGTGTAACTTGTGACGACCAATGTAATGCGCCTTTTTTGTCCTTCTGAGAAGAATAAATTATAATCAATGTCAGAGGTTTGGATGTTTTGTTTGTTGTTTTGCTTTTAGCAACATGCCCTCATATTTATTGAATTTATATATCTTTAAAAATGAGAACTGTGATTAGAGATAGATAGATGCAAATATTTGGCACCCCCAAGTGATGATACCTCGTATGCTACATTGAGTTACAAGTGTTTTCTTGGTATCATAAACCTATATATGCATTTTAAATATTTGTTGGAAAATGTTAAAAGGCTCTTTTCTTCTTCACCTACCATAATTCTTATATTATATGTAATTATTTCAAAGTTGAGTTAATTCAATCATAATTGTTAACATGGCCAAAGTTAATAATCAAGGGTTTCTAGGAAATTGATTATACACTGCTTTGATTTTGGCTAGAATTGCTATTAATAAATATTCCATATTTTGTTTAGCAAAAGGTTCCAAGCACTGATCTCATTCATGCGAAAAAAGCTCCATATAAAACTATTGATTTGAAAGTAACCATTAAAATTGGAGCAAATGCAAAAATCATTCCCACTGTTAAATGAGTGTCTTTTTTTGGTAGAAGAAAAGAACTTAATATATAACAAATCCAAAAATATGTACAAACAACACCCTCACTAAACTTGTAGGAGGGGGAGGGACAAGTTAAAAATTGTCCAATTTTTTCGCTAGAATTTGAATCTTTATTTATTTTTGAATAAAGCGTCCTCTAATCTCTATTAATAGGCAATATGTACAAGCTTTAATACAAAAGGTGAGTTGTCTAAGCATTGTCCACAAGCAAGTGCAAAACTCAAAGTCGGGGTTGGCTAAAGGCAAAACACCCCATCATGTAGTCAAGGTCACGAGCATACTCACAAAAATAACACAGGGTTGGCTTTGGCCAAAAGACCCTAAGAAGTCATAGTTACAAGCATAAAAAAGGGCATGAGTTCGAAGAAGAGAGCACTAGTCAACAACCATGCTGGTAGTTTGATGGGGTTGGTCATGATGGTATTGGGCCTTGCCCCAACCTGTAACTAGAGAATCAACATCAATAGGTACAATGGGGCCTCACCCATCAGTAGGAGGCTTTGGGGGCTTGGCCTCCTTCAAGATTGCCAATGCAAGTGTGGGGAATTGTTTTCCCACCTCGGAGGTCCATGTGTCATGTTGTGCACTCTCTCTTGCCTCTCTTAAACCCGTTGACTTGCTTAGTGGTGGGGTCGACTATGTGTCGATCCAACCAACCCAATAGACTTGTAGTGGGCCGAGCCAAGTTGGGAGGGATATAGGCTCGACTGGCCAAATACCCTAAGGGGTACACACCCGATGGGTTTGGTAGTACCCTGCTCATTGTCAAGGGGCCCCATGCCGATAATCTAGATATTGTTGGAGGTTCTCCATTTCCAGTTGCACCTTTTGAGATTTTACCTCAATCCGCATAATCAAATTGGCATGAATTAGAGTTGCATTGTACCATGTTGTAGCACAAGAATTGATGAGACAACATAACATCATCAAACAAAATGTTATTTCACTATTTCCAAATCCAAAAGAGAACTTCAATTTTGACAAGCATCTAAGTAGCTTGAAAATCCACTGCCCATGGAAGGCAGTTGTCGAATAAGGCAATCTGCTAGGAGAGAGAGGTACGTAGAATTTGTTGGCACAGCTACTCGACCTTGGTCCAAACCTTCCTACCAAGTGGACAGAACCAAAAGAGATGCTTTAGGGTTTTGGCTTGCCTACATTGAGGACATTGCAGGTTATGAACCCTAGCTAAGTTAACCTTTATCAATAGGGAGAACCCCCACCATCAGGGAATAGGGGAAAAGCACCTTTTTAGGTTTAGTGACAGGCTTCATATACTGTGAAGGCGAAATAACTAGGCTTTTTGCTTTGAACACATGTGCCAAATCATGTTGTGTTGGCTTGTTGATTGTGAAAATGGATTTAACGCAAACATCTCAACCACTACATGAGGTTAGATTGGAGGGAAGGTAGGAATGATTGCCTAGGTGTTTATAGAAAAATACATGCATCATTCAAACTTGGACATCTAGATGTAAACAAGAATCATGCTTTAGAGAAAGTGAGTTAGGTGTTATGTGCATGATTGTGTATCAAACGTTGCATTGGAAAATTAGTGATTGCCCTTTAACACCTTGCTTTGCTGTGACTTGCCTTTGATGAATTACCTCTTTAATGCTTATGTGTTTACCACCTTTATTTCATTCCTTCGATTATGATTGTTTTTCATTGACAAATTGAATCTAGATTACTCGCATGTATGTGAATTCATTCAAATGAGATATGTTAAATTTGCGTAACTTGCGTTGCAAATGAAACTTGATTAACTAATGTGGGACTCAACCCACTTGCACTATTGTTCAAAATTGTGAAAGAAAAACATTAATTGATTGGTAATAGAACAAATTATATATGATAAAGTCCCAACCTGATTTATGATGATTAATGAATTTGAGAAAATAAATCCCCTTCAACCTTTGATCTATTTTCATAAATGACCATATTGAAACCCTAATGCATGAATGTGTGCTGTTTTAGTCCTTCGAAATTTGATCTTTGTTATATGTAAATTTTGTTTTTTGTGAGATATGAATGGGATATTCTAATCTATAAAAGGCAAAAATATACTTGAGTCCTTTTTAATCTTGATTTTATTAATTTGATTTTTGCATTTTGTCTATTTTGTGAAGCAAAAGAAACAAAACTCTAAAACTTAAAAAAAATATAAAGATTGCTTTTATTTGCGTTGAGCCCTTTTTGCATTTCTAATATTTCATTTAAAAAAATATTTTTAGAATGTTTGAATGCGATTTCTACGGGAAATAAAAGAACTGAATTAACCCTAACTATGATTTAATAAAAGAAAGGGGAACGAAACCTAATAGAAATAAAATAAATGATTTAAAGAACTAATTTGCAAAATTAATGAAGATGGTAAATCAGATAATGTAACCCTAATTAAGTAAAACAAGAAATGTAAAAAAATGTTTTTTCATTGTGCTGTGTGAAAGAAGAAAGTGAAAAAGAAAATAAAAACACGATGAGCGGATGTAGGGAATAAACTACAGGAAAAGGATAGCCAATGCGCTAAATCAAGAAAATATTAAAGCCATTTGCATAGATTACATCCAAAGCGCAACACATTGAATCATGTGAATCATTGATTCACTCCAATGCAACATATACAGGGACTATATGATGTTGAATAGAATCAATGCATGAAATCTCTCATTTCAACACAATGTATACAGGGACCGTATGATGTTGAAAGAGAGCAAAAGTGTTGAGTTTTTTGTACCTTGGGAAGTTGTCCCCTAGTGTTATTGATTGCCTAACACTAAAGGGGGAAAAGTACCCCTCCCTCACTTTACTTTATGTTGTAAAGTCAAAGTGACTTTATGAGCTTTTAATCATAAAGTGACTTTATTAACATAAAGTGTCTTAGGTGTTAAATTTGATAGCATCGACAATCATTCTCCAATGAGAGGCCATATGGGCCACCCTGAGGCTAGCTAGGGAGATTTAGAGAACCAACTAGTCTTGTGAGGTATTGACAAAAGCCAGGGGGAACGTACAGCCTTTGTGAGTCAAATTAAATAGGACGAACGAGATGCTATGTAAGTCTAATGCAAAAGTCAGGGGGAACATACAACCTCTGTGAGCATAGACAGTCTAGTGCAAAAGTCAGGGGGAACGTACAATCTCTATGAGCATAAACAGACTAGTGCAAAAGTCAGGGGGGAACGTACAACCTTTGTGAGCCTAGTCAAGCCTTGTGAGCCATGAGCAAAAGTCAAGGCATCTAGCAAAAGTTAGGTTGAATATAAAATTCCTATGAGCTAGAAACAAATGATATTCCTAATATTGCAAATGATATAAATGTATTGATCTAGTGCGTTGGCACGTGTAACATTATCCACCATGAAGAGAAATTCGAATTGCCTTGTAAAGAGTCGAGTTGTAGAAGTCAAAGTTGCATGTCTAAGTCAAAGACATTGTTGTCAAGTTGTCGCATGTTGCATGTTCCATGCATGCATGTTGCATGTTGCATGCATGACATGCACTGCATGCATGTCTAGTTGCATGTTTCATGCATGACATGCATTGCATGCATGCATGCATGACATGTGCATGCTAAGTTAGTACGCATGCATGCCAAGTCAAGGGTGAGTTGTACAAACAAGTTCCTAATTCGAGCCATCTACTTCTCCTCTTCACTCCTTTATAAGCAGAGGTTGACCCCTCTCTTCAACACAATGGTTATGCAGGTTAAGGGTGAATGTAGAGATAGCATATAAAGGCGTATATCAGCTGTAGAGGCAACATATAAAAGGCACGTAACAATGCTGTAATAACAACATAATAGAGGCGCATATCAGCATATACAGGTGGCATACAAAGGTGCATAACAATGTTGTAACATTAGCATTTAGACATCATATCAGAGGCGCATATCAGTTAATTATAGGCAGCTTCAAAAACCCATATCAAAGCTGATATATCTCAGTCTTTGAAAGCAACTCGGATACGTCTATATTAGCAAGGTCTCTTCAAGTCAGGTCAGAGTCAACTTGGCAAGGTCAGAGTCATCTTGGCAAGTTCTTTAAGAGCAGAGTTTTCATGGTGGATGTTTGCAAGTGATCTTACATTATCAATGCAATAAAGGAATATCGTTTACTGGGGTTTTTCTCCCTGTACAGGGTTTCCCCAGGGTATATGTGTTGTTGATGTGCATGCTTCGTATCTACATGATTATTGCTATTCAATTATGATTCTATATTGTTGAAATGTATTAAGCTGGAAACAAAGTGTTGAAGAATTCAAAGAAATAATCCGCTTAAGAAATCAAGCTCAAAATTTAACATGGTATCGGAGCTTAGGGTGTGATAAGCTTGTTGAAGTGCAGCAACATGTACACACAGATCCAAGCGAGCTTGATTAAGTTTCCAATGTGAGGCCCATGGCATCCTCCATTTCAGTCAGGGCCGATGATAGGCTTGAAGGAATTGCCAACTTCAATGTGTGGAAGCTCTGGATAACAAATATCTTGCAAGAGCATAATTTTGAGTAGTATGTGACCACAGTGGTGGATGAACCCATTACTAATGCAGGAAGAGCGGCCTTCAAGAAGAGTCAAGCAAAGACCAAGCAAATCATCTTTGACTCAGTCAAAGACAGTATAATGTCGGCCATGACATCGTTAATGACTGCCAAGGACTGTATGGATACCTTGGTGAATCTGTATGAGAAACAGGCTCCAAGTAAAAAAAGGACATTTAAGCACAAGGTTAAGTATTTGAAGATGGAGAAAGGTGAATCGGTAGCATCTTTCTGTTCCAGGATAGCCCAGATCAGAAATCAGCTTTTGGTCACAGGGGTGACAGTGGACGATGATGATTTAGTACATGCCATATTTGATGGTCTTCTTCTTCATGGGAGACCTTCTTATCCAGTGTAAGTGGGAGAGAGATTCAACCCACGTTTGAGAGGTTATGGCATGATTGCCTCCAGGAGGAGAGTCGCACTGCTACCAGGAGCGAGCCAACCAAAGAAGAACATTCAACATTAACATCAAGATTCAAGGTAAAGAAGAAAGACACTTTCTAGAAAGGCTCTCATAGGAAGCCAAACACCAAAGGTAGGTTCAAAGGCAAGAGTATTGATACATCTAAAATTAAATTCTTTAGTTGTAATAAGTTGGGTCATTTTGCTAAAGACTGTTGGTTTAGAAATAATATCCAAGGAAAGGGAAACATCATGCCTCAACTGCTAAGGATGATGAATCCAAAAGAAAACAGAAAAGTCCTTCTAATGAGAGAGAAAATAGAAAAGAATATTCCCTGGTTTTTGCCTTATCCAGTTCAGTTTTCATGGGGCCGAAAACTTGGTTAGTGGACAGTGGTGCATCAAAGCATATGACAGGGTACAAGGAGATCCTTTTAGATTTCAAGACAATCTTTTGTAGAGCATGTTGAGTTTGGGGATGACAAATGTTACAAGATAGAGGGAGTAGGCTCTATCTCCTTTAGATTGGAATCTGGGGCTAGACTTCATATTAATGAAGTATTATATGTTCCAGGGCTCAAGAAGAATCTACTATCAGTTGCAACCCTTGAGGACTAGGGATATTGGGTGATTTTCAAGGACAGGAAGGCACTACTGTGGGCTAAAGGTAGCCACTTAAGTACAGCAGAACCCATTGGGACTCGCAGAGGAGGACTGTACGTCGTGATAAGACAGTCAATTCAGGCATTGGCTCATGATGCGACTAGCTCCTGCGAGTTGTGGCACAAAAGACTTCGACATCTTCATTAGAAAGCACTTCCAGATCTACAGAACATGGTATGTGGCATGCCCTTTATTTCTCTTAGTAAAAATGAAATTTGTAAGGGATGCATGCTAGGCAAAAATATAAAGAAAGCATTTCCTAGTAGTGACAATAGAGCTCAGGGCATTTTAGATCTGGTTCATTCTGATGTATGTGGTCCCATGTCATCTCCCTCACTTAGTGGTTGTTTGTGTTATGTCATTTTTATTGACGATTACTCAAGAAAATGTTGGATATATTTCCTTAAAGCTAAAAGTGACACATTTGATAAATTCAAAGAGTATAAAGCCTTTATTGAAAAGTAAATAGGGAAACACATCAAAACCCTTAGAACAGAGAATGGAGGAGAGTTTGAATCTCTCCAGTTTGAGGATTTTTGCAAGGAAGCAGGAATCAAGAGACAGTTGACTGTGCCATATAACCCTCAGCAAAATGGAGTTGCTGAGAGGAAAAACATGACAATTTGTGAGGCAACGAAAGCCATGATGTTTGACCAGGATCTAACAAATTCTTTATGGGCAGAAGCTACCTCCACTATCGTGTATATCTAGAATAGGTGTCCACATGCTATCTTGAAGGACAAGACTCCTGAAGAGGTCTTCTCAGGGATCAAACCTGAAGTAGGGCATCTAAGGATATTTGGGTGTCCAGTGTATATTCATGTCCCTTAGGAAAAGAGGACAAAGATGGAACCCTCAGGCAAGAAAGGTGTTTTTGTGGGGTACAGTGAGAACTCCAAGGCTAACAGGATATATGTACCAGGTTAGAGGCAGATAGAGTTAAGTAGAGATGTGACTTTCCATGAGGAAGCCGCCTTCAAGAAATCCAGAGAGCTTCAGTAGGAATCAGAAGCAGTTCAACCTGCTTCACCCTCTTCTGAAAATGAAGATTCAGATGATCAGAGGGAGGAACCTCATGAAGGGCCAAGTGATGAGCCCCTAGAACCCGCTGAAGAGTTAGAAAGAACTCTTGAAGAACCTCCAGCCAAAAGGAAGCCAGGGTGGCTTAAAGAAACAGTGCAGGAAATAGAAAGGATAGCCGCTCCCAAAGGAACTTTCAGGGAAAGTAAGAGGCCTCACAGGTTTGGAGGCTATGTTGCACTGATGAGCAGCATTAGTGATGCCAAACCTTCTTCATTTGAAGAAGCAGATAAATTACAAGTATGGAAGGATGCCATGCTTGAGGAATACATGTCTATTCTAAAGAACAATGTCTGGGACATTGTGCCGAGGCCAAAGGACAAATCAGTGGTTTCTTCCAAATGGATCTATAAGATCAAACATGCAGCTGATGGAAGTGTGGAAAAGTTCAAAGCAAGATTTGTAGCCAGAGGCTTCACTCAGAAAGAAGGAATCGACTACAAAGAGACTTTTGCCCCTGTAGCCAGGTATACCTCCATTCGAACTATTATTGCTTTAGCTTCCGTTCTTGGTTGGAAGCTACATCAGATGGATGTAAAAACAACATTCTTGAATGGAAAGATTGAACATGATGTTTTTGTGGAACAACTAGATGGTTTTGTACTGCATAACAAAGACACTCATGTATGCAAGCCAAGGAAGGCCTTGTATGGTCTTAAGCAGGCTCCCAAAGTTTGGTATGACAGGATTGATGGCTTTCTTAAAAGCCTTGGCTTTCAAAAAAGTGATGTTGATGCAAATCTGTACTTCAAGATAAGAGGTAACCAACCTGTTATACTAATCCTGTATGTTGATGATCTCTTTCTAACATGAGATGAAGGGCTAATAGCCTGGTGTAAGAGGGAGCTAACCTTAGAATTCGAGATGAAAGACTTAGGCTTGATGCATTACTTCCTAGGATTGGAAGTGTGGCAAAGACATGGCGAGATATTTCCGACACAAGGAAAATACACAGTGGATGTACTAAAGAGGTTTGGTATGATGGATTGCAAATCCATGTCTACTTCGATGGTTACCAACCAGAGGAAGCTGCATGATTCTGATACAAGTTTAGACTTGGTGGATCCCAGAATGTATAGACAGCTGATTGGATCATTGATGTACATGATTCACAACAGGCCAGATATATGCTATGCAGTGATTGCAATGAGTCAGTTCATGACTGAACCAAGACAGAGACACTGGGTGGCAGCAAAGCACATTTTGAGATATCTCAGAGGGACCATTACTTATGGTTTGAGATATACATCCAGTGGTGGTTTATTTCTGCATTAGTATGCAGATGCTGATTGGGCAGGAAGCCCAGTGGATCGGAAGAGTACTTTCGGATACTGCTTCAGTTTAGGATCCGCTATGATCTCTTGGTTAAGCCGGAAACAGGGATCCATTGCATAGAGTACAATAGAGGCTGAGTACATTGCAGCAAGTGATGCTAGCAAGGAAGCAGTATGGCTCAGAAAATTGGTTTCTGGGTTGTTTGGTGACAAGCTCGAGACGACGGTGGTTCACTGTGATAATCAAAGCTGCATAAAATTGACAGAGAACCCGATATTTCACGACATGTCAAAACATATTGACATGAGGTACCACTACATCCGAGACTTGGTCTAGAGAAAAA
>SNQJ01S0022920.1:0-48134 GCA_010110895.2 Picea sitchensis | reverse complement strand
GAGGCC
The DNA here is from genome assembly GCA_010110895.2 of Picea sitchensis. Lineage (NCBI taxonomy): Eukaryota > Viridiplantae > Streptophyta > Pinopsida > Pinales > Pinaceae > Picea > Picea sitchensis. The sequence continues at coordinate 48,128 of SNQJ01S0022920.1, read as the reverse complement.
TTTTATTGCCTTCTCGGGGATCCCCTGGGCGAAGCATCTCAAGGTTCTATTTCCTATGGCTTTTATCTTTTACCAGCTGCTTTTACCCCCTGGGCCTTTAGCCCCTTCTTCCCACAAGACAAAGTGTAACCCTAAAAGGTCATCCTAATGGCCGGACTAGGGCAATGGGATAGGTGAGCGGGGTATAAGATGTAAAATGACAAAAAATGGTGGGAGCGGACGATGGCTCTGCAAATCCCCTTTGGTGGCTAACCAAAACCCATGAATATCAACTTGCTAAGTTACCCCATCAATCACCCCAACAATGGTCAAGTGGATTAGTGTAAGATCCAAGCAGTCATCAGAAATGAAAGGAACCTGATGCATATATAAGAGGGTCATAATGATCAAATATGACACATACCATGATACCTCGAACCAATTACCTCATGGAGCAAGAGTCCTCTCCGATGCAAGCCCAGGCCGGTGATGATGGAAGTTGTTGCTGCTGACAGGACAAATCTGGCGAAGAAGAAGATGGGCCCTCCAGGGACACGCTCAGGTCAATCATGTTCTCGGTACTCCATGTCTAGGACCTGTGTGCCTCGAGACATGATCTCCTAGTTATCCCTAGATATCGGGGATAACAAGCCCAAAAGCAAAATGCAATAATCATTAAAAGGTGAGTGAGAGGTGCACCCCTGCCTTTCCTTTATACCTCCAATCTGTTTCTCTGTTGAGTTAGTTAACCCCTAGGGTTAACTTCTAACTCAACCTCACGTGTTCTATTTCTTCATTGAGTTACTTTACCTTTTCCAAGTCAACTTAAAATTATAACATTGAGTTTAGCTGACTTCTCCCCATAGTGCATGAGACTATAGTCTAGTGGGGATGACTAGACTACTGAGTCTCTCCAACCCTCTTCATCAAGAGGTGGGGGACATTACAGGAAAGAACAAAGACCAACAAACCATCAACTAATGATTGTTGAAATTAAATATCATGAAAATATGTTAAATAGATGCAAAATGTTAAACCCTAATGGCTGAAAATACAATTAATGCAGCAATGTTCTAAACAATAAATGCAAGGTGTTAGGCTAAGGCTAATGGTAAAGGAGAATGCAATGCAAAAGTCCTAAAGATAACACAAGAAGTTGGGAGAGAGAGAGAGATAAAACTAGGGTTTGGATCACTTGCAATAAGAGAAAGACTAGTGTCATCTTACTCGAGCATATGGAGTCAATGCTACCTCAATGGAGGATAAGAGAGAAACAAAACTCAAGGATCAAATTCTAGGGGGGATGTACAATCACAAGCCCTAGGTCTAATCCTTTAGGAAAACAAGTTTAGGGGGATGTACAATCACAAGCCCAAATGTCGTCCTATGCTTTCTATGACTTTTAACAAGAGATCAAGGTGGAAAATAGGTAAAACCCTAGAGTAGTACAATCATAAGCCCTAGAATTTAACCAATAAAAACAACTTTAGGGAGATGTAAAATCACAATCCCTAAATTTGGCCTTATATACTTCAACAAGATTAAGATGAATGATATCAAGGAAGGGGGTGCACAATTACAAGCCTTCCTAGGGTTTCAAAACAAATTTATCCAAGGACAACAAGATAACATGCAACTTATCAACAATTTGATAGAACATCTACTTAAAATATAAAACACCATGAATAAACACAAATACTTGGAAAGAACACTTACTATACCAAGTCGCTATGCAGAAACCCTAAATCATGAATTATCCACCAAAAACAAGACAAGCATCCACAAGATCACTCTCCAAGAGGTGCACATAAGTACTCCATGATGAGAAAAGAGTAAAAGAAGACTATAGAAGAGATTCTCCACAAGAGTGAGTAATGATTTTCTAAGGAGAAAAGCACTAGTATTTTATATGATGAAACCATATCGATTTTCCTCTCATAAAACCCCAAAAATGTAAAATGTCCATGATACAAGGTGGATAGGTATAGCCTATAAGTTGACCCCCAAAATAGCCTCCAATACAAAGATAAAATGAAAATACATCAAAACATCCCCTCAAAAGGGACGCATGTGTGTGTGAGAGCCTTAAAGGAAGGTGACGTCATACTCTAAAAGGGTAAAGGAGCCTCCAAAGACCACGTCTCTCCATCAAAGGCTGCAAAGCATCGCCAAGGGTCACATCTCCTCATCTAAAGGTCATGTCTCATCATCATCAAGTACCAACTCATCATCAAAGGCATGGAATCATTCTAGGTCGGCTCAACAAGAATCAAATCGTGACATCATCATAACAAGTGCAATGTCCAAGGGCTAGGGCAGGACGTCATTGGAGGAAGGCTCAAAAAACTCTCCAAAGAGGTGTACAATCATCACCAACTGCAACATCATCCAACCAAAACCTAATATGCTCAGGGGGTGCACTATCCAAACTGTGGTCTTCTTGCCCTCCCAATGGCACATTAAGTTGTATCTGCAATATCCAAGCTCATCTCTCCAACATCCAAGGCCCAGGATTTGCGGGGAGGTTCCTTAAGGCATGCCAAATCATCAAAGGACCCAACGCTCTGTATCAGGTGTGCAATGTCCTCTATACAATGCAAAATGTCATGCGCATCATCATGAAAACGTCCTCCGAAGGACCATGTCAAGGGTGCATCATGATCAAACAAGGCCCACAAAATCAAGTAAATAAAGCATTACAAGATACAATAGTCATTAGAATCATACAAAGTAAGCCACGTAAGCAATTCACATTGGGTGTCTTCTTCAAACTTCACACTAGCTCAAGACTTTATGCAATTTGCCAAGTTAAGATATGGGTGGGCCATCACAAGATCCTATTAGGAGTGGCAGTACCCAAGTAGAGGAGTAATTCCCTAGAAACCCTTCAAGGTGTAAGTATAATGAATGGTGTGACATGGGGTTTACTTCATGGTCATGGAGTCATTGACATGCAAGGTATCCATGCTCCATCCATTTCCATAAGCGCCTTTGTAGAGGGAGTGCTTGTTGCTTGAGATACCCTTTCCTTGACAGTGTGTGTATTCCAAACCCCTTCTTGCCTTTTGATATTCTTTTATTGCTTTGCAAGCCCCCTTTTCAAGTTTCAAGCATTCATTACTTTTCTTACTGGGATTAAGTCATTTTAATTGATATGCATTCGGTGCATTAGGACTAAGGGCGATCGCCTCATAGAGAAGGGGCGGAGCTCAAGTTGACCTTTGGCTTTTGACTTGGTCATTTATTATCCCATTATTTTTTCTTTTATTTATGACATGCTTCTTTTTATTTTTTTATAGCATCTGCATCAACCTCAACATTCTAGCCCTTCTTCTGATAGGAGAATGAACCACGAGCCTTTTTGGGGTACATGTAACAACCATTACCAGAAGATAGGACAATGGAAGGAATCAAGATGAAAAGTATTAAGTATGGAAGGGAGCAATATGTTACCCTTATGAAGGCCTCCCAATGGTACCCCTATTCCCCAAGAGTGACAACACTAGACTAGGATACATATGATGACCACCAAGGTAAAACAAGGAAAAAATCATAACTTCCAAGCAATAATGATCCATTATTTGACTTCGACCCATGATCCTCACTTAAATGCCCAATGCATTAAATGTGGCACTTTATATGAAACAATGACTATTGTACCTTGTTACCCCCTTGGGCTAGGGGTAACTAAGGAGATGATGTCTCAAGGCCTGCAAGTTGAAGACATGGAGTGTCGAGAGCCAGATGACTAGTTGCACTGACAGAGCCCTCCTCTCCACCACATCGACAACAACATAGTAGTGTCCACCACATCAGCCTGGCCCAGAAAGGACAACAGGTCTTGCTTCTTGAGGTAACAAGTCTGGTCTCATGGTAAGTGTCATTTTAATAATTGAAGCATTTGAGCATGTTGCAAAGAGTACTTTCTTGATTATGAAGACATTTGCTTAGAAATTATACCTTTGCCTCATTTCACCTTGGTGGTTGACATGGTTTCCTAGTAAGTGGTTCACCCTTGGGAAAAGAGTTGCTACTGGGGGTCTCCTTAAAGGGTCATCATACCATTCCCGCTCATACTTACCACTTTCCACGCTTCGTCCCTTTCATTTCCTTATCTTTTGGGTTTTTTGGGTTCACTAACCCCAAGAAGGGCTTGTACCCCATTTCATGGGAAGAAGGGGCTAAAGGCCCAGAGGTGTTGTAGCTAGAAAAAGTTAAAAGCCATAGATTAACCTTCTAGACGCTCACCCTAAGGTCCTCAGAGCAATGAAACGCTTCTCCATTAAAAAATGGACCTGTAAAAAGAAAAACACATAATTAATAAATGTCCCGCTTGATAGGGGAATGCATTTGCGGTGTCCCTTACTTTCCATTGCACATGGCACTCAATGTATTCTAACTTCAAGTGGCATTGTGGTGCTCTTTTTTTTTTCCTTGCACATAGCACTCAATGTTCGGACCCTAATAATAAATGAATGGCAATAAAGGGCTTGGAAAAAGGTTGCATTGGAAACAAAGGTGCAGCACACCGTCCACAAAGGCACCCATAGATGATAGAATATGAGCCCTTGATAATGTAAGGAACACCATGCCCAAAAGTCTTAACCCTTATCCATGCCCTTGAGTTATACATTTTCTATGTCAAAGTCTCAGTTCTGAAGCACATCCATAAGTCACGAGTCCAGGGTCAAGTTTCAAAAAAGTGCATTATCTACCCAATTTGAGGAGAATATGATGTTCTCAGCTTCCCATAAGAGGATACTTTCCCCAAGTAGAATCTATTGTTATCATCTGGAATTATACCTTGGGTAATTCCATATGTTAGGTCTTGATTGATTGGTTTATCAAGTATTTTCCTTGAAGTGATTAGGCTGAATTTTTATGATGTAGCAAAGCTGTTCAAAGGTGTAACAGCGGTAAAAGTCTTTGTCTTAGCTCATATGATTGCTCAAGATGCAGAACTCAGAATAAATGACATGGGAATTAAGCTTTTCTAAGAAGAGCCTAGTACCAACCTGTAAATAAAATGGGAATGACCTGAATAATCAGATCATGTCGTACTGAAAGTTTCGTAGAATGAACCCATGACAGTCCTTCCAAATTTCAAGGGATGACATGGCAGCAGAAAGTAACAAAGTTCATTTCATTTCCAGTACATACAAGGTCTTCATGTACTTGCCACTTCAAGTATGCTCATAGTGTCGAGGTATATGATTAGAATGAGAAAGCACAAGCAGGAGCATAGGAGTTTAAATATTTTCGGGTCTTCTTTATCCAGGAGAAAGATATTCATCGTGATTTGAGTGGATGAGTAATTTATTTATACAACAGTTGAGGAATGTCTGAATATGAAAAAGGCCTAGGGGACTGTTTTTGTGACTGCTGGAGCTAGGTGTTTTTGGGAATAGAATTGTAGTCACTCACTGGAAAAAGATTTTTACCTCTAGGTTCTTGTTGAGAAGCTGTGATCAATCCTAGATATTGCAGAATTATAAACAGTGTATTCCTGACAGAGTTGCACCAAGCACCCCTCCCCCTCCTCACCCCTCCATCCCAATACATGCTTCAGGCACGAGAATGCTCTCGGATTGAACTTGCCCAGGAGTGTTCTCTAGAAGTGTGCTCTGGAGCTAAAAACGGCGCTCCATGCCTTTGTGGAAAGGGCTCCCAGAAGCACGCTCCCTAGGTGAACTCGGAGTGCTCCTGCTGGAGGGAAAAAAAGCATTCCATGCCTAGCAAAAAGCTCCCACAGATTTTCACAATTTTGAGTTTTTTTCGTTTTACTTTTGCATGTGGGGCCCGAGGAAAAACCCCAATAGGCCACAACTCATGGCTAGGGTTTATGGATCGACAAAAACGTGACAAAAACCCTATTTCACTAATTGATTCTATAACTCATTTCACTCATCTTTCCCAGGGTTTTAAGTGGGCTTCTTGCTAGTTCATGAGCAGATTTGTGAGAGCTTGAAGGCGACATTGAAGGCTGCCACAGTTACATTCAACCATTGTTGGAGAGCTGAAGTAGTAGCATTACTTACATCAGTAGAGTATTATAAAAATGGCCAGATCTAAGTCTTGCCCTATAGCTTGGAGGCTGGTTACACTGCAAATCCTATTGACAATATCAGACTTAACACTATTATATAACACTATATGCCTACTAATAGTCCAACGCAATAGCAGTTACCACTACAAAATTTTCAAAGCATTGTTGGACATTCGAGATAGACTAACTTGTTAAACAAATTTCTTGGTTACTCTTAAAGAAATTTCTCAGCTGCATGAGATGGGTTTGGTACATTATCTAGTAATTTCATAAAATCCATCCCAATGGTGTTACTCTCATCCTCAACCTCTTATACACTGCTACCATTGCCTTAAAAGAATCCTCCACTAATTTAGCTGAAATCTGCCACATCAAAAACTAATTTGACCGTGTTATGGAGTAAATCCATCACAGAAGCATACAAGTCACCAGAATATTTTCCCAACCCTGCCATTCTTCACCAGTTTCTACCTATTATTTTGATTTAGCCAAGGCTCAACCAACTAATTTCCTGCAAATTTCTTCTCCCCCTGGCCTAACTGATGGTCTAAGTCTTCGTCCTCATAATACCAACCTTTTGGACACTATCCTCAAAGTCATCATTCCAATAATACTGCTGCAAACCAATGTTTTAAAACTCAGACTCGACCTTGCAATCGGTCGAGGGTCAACTCGGACTCATAATGACTTGGACCGATCTGATGTCAATGACACAGTTCACTAAAAATTACACAAAATATTTAAATTTTAATGAAAAAAATATATTTTAAAGATTCCAAACCAATAGACACAAAATATGCGAAGTCTGCTCATGTATATACCATGTAAGGGTGAATATATCAAAATGGCACCGACTACAATACATATCAGCAACAAAATACATAATCAATGAGCCTCTAAATGGCCTCTAGAATCCAAAAAACATGCTACAAGCTACTTGTTAAAACACTAATCTTGCTATTGAACCATGAAAAGGATGGCTTCAAACCAGGAGCTGAAACATTAGCCATTTTAATTCACTAGCTTGGTAAACTAGGGTCGATTGAGGAGGCAGAACAATTTTTTGATGAGATAGCTAAAACCAAAGTTCCCTCAAAAGATCTTATAATCCTCTTTATAGTTTTTTGTGGTGGGGTCTATGACCGACTCGACCAAGTAGGGCCGGTTTGGTACCGAACTGGCTGAGTCATGCTTTCACTCGGCTGGTTCAGTACCAAACCGGCCCTCCAAACCAAGCTATTGGCTAAGTCGATACAGTCAAGTTGACCAAGTGCGAGTCAACTCAGTGTGAGTTTTATAACACTGTTGCAAACTTCTCCAAATCACAAAGGATAAATTTATAAACTTGGAGTTTGAATGTAGTTCATTCACCTTACTTAATTTGGCATACCTTTATATAGCTGCATTTTATCTCCACTGATGCTAGATAATTATTAGATTTAATGGACAGCAATGTAATCAAAACCACTTCAAAAGACATACACAATTGCCACTACAAATAATAATCAAGATAATAATACCTAAATGACACAGTATCCTCCATGAACCATGTAAGCATTAGAAAAACAGCAAATCTAGAAATAGCATACACTATATTCAATGGCCTTAATCCAAGTGTCCATCTAGAATCCATAATTACTACAAGGTGCCATTCTAAATCAATTTTTAATTGACCTCATGTAGCTCCAACATTAGCATAAGAATCAGGCTTCAACAAATATTTTAAGCCTTCTTATGTAAGTGCAGAACTAAACATCTTCAAGTTTTTGAACTAGGTCTCTACAATCATTAATAAGATAGATATCTGTCACCATTTTGGCTTTGTTCTACATTTCATTGGCATGATCACTGATTTTGAATCCCCTATAACAAATAAATTTTTACCAGCAAGAGGAAAGCTTAGTAGATAATAGAATTATTTGACTTTTTCAGTTTACAATCTACATCTAAAACTTAGAATGATTCATCTTGACTCCTTATTATGGCCTATTTTGTAAACATTAAGACTTATGTTTGCATTGTTGACTGGATGTTACAGCTCCTTGGTTATGATGTCTTGTTTCAAATCATGGTTGATGTTATCTACAATAGTTTGTTGATGAGAAATGTTATATGTTGAAACTGTTCAGACACATAACAAATAGCATGAGAATCAAACAAAACCAATGCAAACCAAAAATCTGTAATAGAGAGAAACATAAACCAGCACTAGGGTGCAACTCTAGAGAGAGAAATAACCAAAAAACAAGTGCCTTGGAGAGAAATAAACCCAAGAACAAGACAGTGCAACACTTGATAGGTGCCCTTGAAAAACACTTTATTGAGAAGAACGAATGATCACATGATAAATTACAAATGAAGGTTGAACTTAAGAGTTGGGCACTTTTCCCAAGAAGGGTTATGAGCCCACATGTACAAGGTCAGCCTTTGCCCAACCTGGAACTACAATAATGATTACAATATAAGGTCAATCGTGGATGAAAGTGAAACTTACACCATTTTCAATATCCCCCCTTAGGCTGATTAGCGAGCCACTGAGAAAATTCGTGAAAACAAATGAGAGTGGGTGTATAAATACCCAAACTCGATATAAGGTCAGTTGTGGCCAAAACTGATAGTTGTTATATCAATACCTAACTCAATATAAGGTCAGTCATGGCTAAAATACAAATCAGTGGGTGTATAAATACACAATTGAATATAAGGTCGATCGTTGTCGAAAATGAATATTACGCACATGTTTCAACACTCCCCCTTAACAAGAAGGGTATTCTACTAACAACATCAATAACAATTGACTGGACTCACTACAACATCAAGAGGGGGTGTCATCGTCATCAGCATCGGGAACACTGTCGATCATATTTATAGGTCATCAGAAGTTTTTCTCATCATCAACATCAGTAGAAACTGAACATCATCAGTATCTGCAGCAAGGAGTTGGAGTAACATCATCATCATCAACAACATGAGTTGGAGCCGTTAGAGAGGTGGTGGAACCCAATTCTATGGTGAGGATGCCCTTAAACAGCTTTACCAAACCATGGGGTCCATTCATTCGTGGCATTGTTGCCAGGGAGGTCATGCCCACATGGGAGAGGATGTGGGATGACTTTGTTCAAGAGGAGACTAGACTTGTGGCAGAGGCTTCTGGACAACCTCAGCAGCAGATAGTGCAGGGTGATGAGGATCATGCTCTTTGAACAAAGGGCAAGAAGAAAACCGATCAAGGAGGTCGGCAGGGTCCCAAGTTTGGGGCCCCACCACGAGGAGGAGAGAGCAGTAGTGGGCAAAAGAGAGACATGAGCACAGTGAGATGCTTTGCTTGTGGATAGATGGGTCACTATGCAGGACAGTGTCCCAAGAAGAAGAAGAAGAAGCAGGATGTTTCAGCAGCGACGACAGAGGAGCTTGAGTTCGATGCACAGTTTGCGAGAGAGTGTGCATTCACCAGTTCTTTGTTTGTTATTACACCATCCAGCATCAGAAGGGGAGACAGAGTTGTGGAGGACCAACTGACTCATAGTAGTGATTCAGAGGGACCTCAGAGTCGGGTTTCGAGTTCACCATCTTCAGAGGGGTTGACTGGTCCACCTAGGACAGCTTCAGTTTCAGAGTTGTCGAGACAGACGGTTGGTGGAGGGGCTTCAGAGCATCAGAGATTGATGAGGAGGAGCGACAGGGCACCATGGAGGCTTGAGCCTCACTTGGCTACAAAGACGGGCAAATCAGGTTCTCGATCCACTTCAGGTGGAAGCTACTTGGCGAGAGGCCAACTTGAGGATCTTGGTGAGATGTCGAGATCCAGGTACTCTTGGTGAGATACCAAGAGGGGGAGACTCTTGATGAGATGCCAAGAGAGTGACTCTTGGTGAGATGCCAAAAGTAGTGACCGTTGGCGAGATGCCAGGAGGTAGATATCCTTGGTGGGAGACCAAGGTGGAGATCTTTGGTTTGATACCAAGATCTAGGTGATCTTGGATAGGTGGAGAGACACTTCCATCTATAGATCACGCAGATTGAGCAGATCTGTGACAGAGACTACTTTCAGTGATCACGCAGATTGAGCAAATCTGTGACAGAGACTACTTTCAGTGATCAGGGTACAGCCATACTCACTGAGTATATGCCAGGAGGCAACCATGTCCACCATAGGGATGATATTGGTGGTGACGAGCACTTTCCTCGGTAAGAGGGAGTGTTGAGATTTGGGTACCTTGGAAAGTGGTCCCCATGTGTTTATGAGTCTCTAAACACAAAGGGGGAGACTATTACCCTTGTACTTTACTTTATGATTCTAATTTCACTTTGACTTAGGAGATTTAAGTCAAAAGTGAAATATGTCACTTAAGTCATTAAAGTGACAATTAATTCAAAAAGTGGGTGAATTAATAGACATAAAGCAAACTAAGGAAAGTGGGTTTCCTAAGTGAGACTTAGGGATTGAATCTCACCCATTGATTAGACTTGGCTAGATTGGATCTAGGCCATTGATCTTTTAGGGTTTGGCCAAAGGAGGCTAAAGGAGGGTATAGTGCATTTATGAGACTCATTCTTCACTTGAGAGAAGCGGAGATGAGAAGGAGAGCTTGGGCGCATTTCTTGAGGAGAGGAGGGTGCACTTGTATGAGGCTTTGAGGAGGAAGCATTGCTTGGGTTGAGATTGCATGGAGAGGTCATCCATGGAGGATTGGCCATCACCTTTGTGAGGGTGCATACTAGATGAGGAAGGGCGCATTTGCTAGAGGAGGCACGCATCTTGTGGAGAGGGCGCACATCTAGGAGAGGAGGGCTCTTCCATATTGTGGTATAGCTTCACTCTTGTTGGAGAGGCTCACTCTAGAGAGTAGAGGGTGCATAGTTCTTGTTGGAGATGCATTCCATGGAGGGGCGCATTTGCTAGGAGGAGAGGCGCATTCTTGAGAGGAGGAATCTCTCCTCTAGCTCGTGGGAGGTTCCTATTCCATAGAGAGACATGCTTCACTAGCTTAGGCGCACTCTAGAGTTTAGAGAGTGCAAGGGTGAAGGAGGGCACACCATTTGGAGTTTTGCATGAGGAGGGGGCGCACCATCATCTTGTGGGAGGCTTTCTTGAGAGGAGGAGGCTACTACAAAGGGCAAAACAAAGGCAAGGCAAGAGAAAAGGTCAAGCAAGAGCAAAGGCAAGGCAAAGGCATCAGGATAAAGACAAATGCAAGCAAAGGAAGAAAGGCACACCAAGGCAAGGGGCGCCTTACTTCACAAGGCTTGTGGGGAGGTCTTCAAGGAACTCCAAGGCATCCGAGAGTGGTTGCTAGTACAAGCAGTTTGTAGGTCTTCGAACCTAAGCAGCATCCAGAGTGGTTATAGTAAATTAGGTTACTTGTTTATGTTTCCTGTGTTATACATTTTGCTTTGAGGGTCTTCTATATATATATATATATATATATATATATATATATATATATATATATATATATCCGCCCAACTGCCTTCTATGGGGTTTTCCAGGTCATGTTGACCAAAACATGTGTCAATCTCCATGCATGCTTAGAAGTGTAGATCAGCATTTTAAACTTAAAATATCTAGAGGTAGTGTTATTTGTTTTGATGTATATTGCATGTGCTAACATTGAGTAAAGAAAACACTTGCAAGGGCACCTCAAAAGGACACTTAACCATCAAAATATTGAGTTGAAAGTTGGTGACTGTTTTCTATCCTAAAACAACAGCAAGGGACAACCACAGAGTTGAAACTTAGATCCAAACTAAGGTCAAAGACAGACCTTAGTTGGCAGCCTCATAGGACCTCAAAAAATCTACAAGGAGAACCAAGATCTCAAGGAATATCCCATCTGACTTCACACGCAAGCTCTAAGTATTGTCCCGACTGAACAATAGCAGCTATTGGATTTCCCTAATTAAAACTATTTTGCACTGACCAATCCCTATTCTGATGGGTCCCCCAGATCAAGCTAGGCTCGCAAGGGATCAGAGCAATGCTAGGGGAAGCTGAGGGGATTGTTTATTTCCAACTTGAAAATGCAGAAAAGTAAATTGCAAAAAGGAAACTAAACTAAACTAATCTAGGAAATTGAAATCTATTCTAAATTAACCAGAGTTTTAAAACTCGATCTACTTGGACTCAGTCGAGTTGATCAAGCCAACCGCAAACATGTTCGACTCGGCCTACCGGTTTGGTGTTGAACCGACCGAGTCAAGGCTTGACTCGATCGATTCAGCGCTAAACCGGTCAACTCATCTGAGTCAAGGCTTGACTCGACCGAGTCAATACCTTTTCAAATGCTTGTCATTGTTGAGCATTTTTGGAAATCATTTTGAGGGACACTGCAAGTATTTGTTGTTCCAAATTGTCTCTGTTATCAGGCCATCCCAAAAAACCCTCCAACGATTGGTCTCCTCCTTGGATTGTTGCATACTCTTTGTTGGTTATATCCCTGGTATCCCACTTTCAAATCCACAGAGGGTTTGTAGAGTGCAGGTGTGCCCTAGTCGACCTTGTTCAAACTTTGTTTACTTCATTTCTTGATAGGTTTCATAGCAACAAGTGACCCAAATCCTCTCAACATTACCTACATTTTGTCATCAAGTGAGCCGAAATCTGAGATTGTATTTGCAATTTTACAAATGGGGTTTGAGGGTTTATACAATATTTGTGGTAGCATTAGGGCTTGATCTCATTCCCTATACCAAGTGTGTAACCAACCTGCAAGATCAGTACCTTAATCTTCCTATCTTTTTTGTATCTAAGGGTTGATTGCATCATTTTCAATGGTCTAGAGTAGTTATACATGCAAACTACAGAGTTTGATTTTAATATTGAAGTTGAATATCACAAGTAAACAGCGAATAAATGGCAAATTTGGATGTTGAGTTGACTTATAGATCTTATTAGTGTTGCAATCCTGGTGTATGCTCTGATATCATACTAAGATATAAACCCAGTTAAAAATGGATAGGGAAAGTTGAAACTTGGTCAACATGGTTGATTAGGCACAGCCTATAGGTAATGATGTGGGCCTTACATGATATATACAATGTACATGAGTAGACTTTGCATATTTTGTTTCTAATGGTTTGGAATCTTTAAAATATATTATTTTTATTAAATTTAAATATTTTTTGTATTTTTTAGTAAAACCAAGTCATTGGAATCAAATCAGTTTGAGTCAATCCCGAGTCCAAGTCGAAGTCGGAGTTGACCCTCGACTGATTCTGAGGCCGAGTCCGGGTTTTGAAACATTGAAATTAACTAGAGATTTAGATCTAAACTAAGCTAATCTATCAAAATGTAAAATAAACTAATTGTTTTGCAGTGTTGTGATTGATTTTATTACTGTTTTATCCTTTTTAACTTATTGGAAACTGAAAGCAAAAGAAAAATGGCAAAAATTGAGACAATCACACAAGACACTGATACCCCAGGGGGGATGAAGACTGGGCACTGTGTAGCCCACTGATTTTATTAATCTAGATTACAATCTCTTTTTTAGGAAGACTTGCGATCCTTCATTAAGGGAGATCAACATGTTTTTACAAGTTTCCAAAAAGTTTATTGATGAAAGGGGTGATCCCGAGGGTCCCGGATAGTCTGAATCCGCCAAAATTTGGAAGCACTTCCTCTTGGCTGTCCACTAACCTGCAAAAAACAGCAAGCAAAGGATAGCAAAAGATGCCCAAAAACACTTTAAGAGTATCTTGGAACAATGTTAGAAAAACCCAAAATTTGCTAAGTTGAAATTACTAAACAAAAGGCGAAAATCAACTAAGGAAAGCAAGCTAAAAAAAGCTTGTTTCATTAGGATCTTTGGTTTGTTGTTTTAGGACAGAAAACTAATGGCACTTACATTGCTAGATATAAATATGAAAGCTCTTGAAACTAAACTATCTTTCAGCCCTCTAAAATGTTGCTTTAAAAAGATGAAGTTTGGCATGCTAGATCTACTTAAAATTTGAAAATAAAAGAATAGATCTAACGTAGTTTGCATGCAAGCCAAAACTTTAAAGATTTAGATAATAAATCAGATCTAGCTATGCATGAAATGGTAACCAAAAGGAAATTTTAGATTATTTGAGAAAAGAGAAAAGAGTGTCGAATGGAAAGAGATATTGGGCTATGGAGCTCTCTTGGTGTATTGAAGAGAGAAATTGTTTCGGTAGAAGTAGGTTGAAGATGATGGAAACTCAAACTAGAATTTTCTACTCCTCCAATCCAAGGCCCTACCAACTTAGAAAGATCCTGCAAAATACTTTGTCAAATGGTGGGTGCACCCACTTCCTACACATGAGATCTAGAAAACATGTCAGTCAAACTAGAAGAGCATGAAATCTTAAATCACATATGCTAGAAATAATAAGATTTAGAAATGCAAACTAACTTACTAATATCTTATCATTCAAGGACAAATTTAGACAAAATAATTGCAAGAAATCAAATTTACCATCACCTCAAAACATCACATGGAACAATGGGCATCCACACATTTGCAAAACACACATGTATAACCTCCAAAGTCTTCTTTATTTCTATTCCAATAAGCTTAGAAGCATTACAACAACATAACCCCAAGTCTCCAATTCTAATTTGACAAAGGGAGCAATGCCTTCAATATATAGCAAGAGGGTGGAGTTCCTCATGAAGGAGGGTGCACCACATGTAGAGGGAGAGCACACCATATGTAGGATAAAGGTGTGACAAATGTGAGAGATGGGCTGCCACCTCTCTCCAATCTCCAAGAGGTTGACACATGTGAACAAGGAGGAGAGGAGGAGGGCGCCACCTCTCAAGAGGTAGGTGCACCTCATGAGGGCGCCATATCTCCACAAGAGTGACGCCCCTCACTTGGAGAATCTCACCAATCTCAAGCTAACTCATGCCTAACTCACCCATAACTCGCTATTGATTGCCAACAAGGTTCAGTGAACTCAAAGAGAGGGTGAGTTAAGTCAAAACATGTCCCCGACATGTTTCCCAAAAAATAGTCTTTGCTGATTTTTTGTCTTTTGTCTTTTATTCACTTTTTGTGAGTAAAATTGATTTTAAGTGATTCAAAATCACTATTTTCACTCACAAAGTGGGTGCATAGGTAAAGTGGGTATTATGAGTGTGAAAACGAATATCCCCAAGACATATAATGCCTCCTAGTACCACTTATTTAACTTAGGCATTATTTACAATTAAAATATCTCGTTTCTGTGGGAAATTTTTTATTAGCATAAAACATTAAAAAACCTAAGGGGGACTTAGCACATTTCCATGAGACTCTAGAAGGATGATTAGCATGGTAATATACATTAGACTCTAGACTTAGACAACACACACTAAGGCCTAACCATCAGTACACACTCCATCCTTGGAGGTGATGAGTGAAAAAACTCGAAAATTATAACTTGCTTAAATCATTTCAAGCAAGATATAATTAATAAGTAAAAAAACACTCTAGAGTAATGTTCTCATGTTTAAGTCTTAGGGGGCTAAGCCTTTTACAAATTTCATTATGTTAACTCATCTTATTACAATTCCCCATGGGGGGTATGGAAATGCGGTATGAAGAAGAAGAAGAAGAAAGGTGGCCATAGAGACCGGCTGGACTTCTGAACCCTGATTTTGAACAATTTCTTGTTCAACCTTTGGAAACCCAATTGCAAGTCCATCCTAGTGCAACTTGGTGGATAACATGCTCCACTAGAGGCATGAATAAATAATACAATGTGCCAACCATATGCCACAAATGTCCCAATAGCTAGGACATCTTCTCAAAGAGCTCAAACAACTCACCCTCCAAAGCATAACCACCATCAAAACATGGGCCAAACCCTAGACCCACAAATAAGAGAAGCATGAAACAACGTGCTAACATAGATCTACATGCTTGGTCCTCCAAATAAGCTCAAGATCCATAGTATGAGGGGATAACCCCATCAAAATCTGTGCTAAGAAGTGATCAAACCTCAATACTCATGCTATAAGGCAAGAAACAAGGGACGCTCCACCTAAATGAGTGGTCAACACCAACAAGAACATGTCCCAAAGGCTTAAAGGTCCACATGAGCTAGGGTGCTCATCCACCAATGCAAAGCATCATGAAATATCCATCAATGTCATTGTTGAGAGGGTTAACTCCATCTAGAAATGTGTGAATATGAGAAACGCTCTCCTAGAACAAAGAGCCAACAATGCCAAGATGTTATCCCAATGCCAAATAAGCCAACAAGTGCTAGGGTGTTCATCCAATAGAACCAAGTCTCATCACATATCATCAACGTCTAGCCATTGGAAGGGCGAGAATGACAAAGAAAATTGTGACAAGGTGGAGCGTTGTCCCCAAAGGATGAGACAATATACTAAAATGCCATCACAATGCTAAAAATGCCCATGTGACCTAGGGTGCTCCGTAACCAAGGTGAAGATCTTATGAAAATCATCCAAATAGCCACTAGAAAGCTTATCCATCAATGAAATATATGCAAACACCACCCATCACCCATCCACATAGTCACTAAAAAGATTATCCATCAATGAAATATATGCAAGATGAGGAGCAAACCACCAAAAGAGACACTAAACATGACAATCAACCCCTAGATGGGGAAAATGAATCTCATCTAGCCGAGGCTCTCAAACAACATCAACCAAATGATAGTACCATCTCTAGGCTAGGCACTAGAGGCAAGCAGACAAACAAAACAAATGTGCAATCAGATAACTTCCACTAGAATGCCTCGGCACCCACTAAGGTGGTCAATAGATAAACTGTCACAAGGGAAGCAATTCGATGAAAGTGTGCACCAATAATATTCCCCTGGTCTATCAAATACTTTATCATCATCATCCTACAAGCCTCTGATATTTGTGATGAAAATCACAAGTACGTCTCTGAACAATAATACTCCAATGCAGATTGCTTGGGTATAGTCTTCAAACTGAAAAATGTCCTCATACAATATGAGGGGCAACACTACCATAACTAAAAAAGGCACTGTTCTTTGTTTGGTAAATAAACTCTTGCAGTTGCTATGAAGGGCGCTGCTTTTATCTTAAATTAGCCATTGCTTCAGTTTGAAAGGTGGGCACTGCCTATGTTAGAAATAGAGAAAAAAAACAAAAACAAAATGCTTTAAAAATTTTCTGTTGACTAGATCAGCATAAAGAAGAAAGCATATAAACAGATCTGGAAGTAAATAAAATTTCTGAGTAAGATAAATAACTTTTAGCTTACCTCCTGATTCAAAGATAGATGTACCTGTCACATGTGTGAATGTAAACCTCTGTGAATATGCTCAGACTTTAGTTTAGATGCAAGGATCAAACCACTAGGATTTGATCTCTGTCAAAGAGGACTATGGGACAGTTTTGCATGGAAGGAAACCCTCAAAGAAAACAGCAATAAAAACCTCAGACTTAACAGCAATACCCCCAGCAGAAAAACCCTCCAATAAACAGTGATTAGGCACAGGAATGAGATCTGAATAGTTTAGCAAACCCTTCACTTAGCATACTGTAAAAACCCCAAAACAGAAAACCTGGACAGCAAGTTGAAAACCCTCCAAAGTGAATTCAGCACACCACGCGGCAGTCCTAGAAAGGATCCATAAAATCCAAACAGCAGAGGAGAGAGCCCTGATGGAGGCCGCGGCACCTGTACACAGGTCCGTGGCCTTAGAAGGAGATCCGGCACCCACAGGAACAGGTCTGGCAGCTCTAGAAGGTGATCTCGGCAGCCCTAGAAGGCACCTCACAGTTCAGAAGAGGCAGCTCCAGCCATCAACCATCAGCAGACCCCTAAAGGGGAACTTCCAGCCAACATAGAATACTGAAACTGATAAACAACAGGAGGCCGCACCAAAAGAGGAAGAAGTGTCACTGAGGTAGCCGCAGCAAGTTGGGAGAGGAGAGAGTGAGAGAGTGTGTAGAAATGCAATAGGGTAGGGTTATATTTATAGTTAGGAAGGGGGGTTAGGGTAATTAGGATTATATTTAATTATTGACATTTAATTAATATAAATATTAATTAATATGTCAATTAATATTTAATTAAAACCCTAATTACATAAAAAATAAACCCAATCACATAAAATAAACCCCAGTCACAGAAAATAAAACCCAATCACATAAACCAAGAGGGAAAGCAAAACAACGAGGGGGTACCTGTTAAGATAAAGTCAAGGGGGGTTCCATAATGGCAAAACATGTCCACATGAGTCTCATAGTGACCTATAAACTTTATCATCACTGCATAAGGGGACACAACAATGTGGTCATGTCCATCTTCATAGACACTCCTAGGTCTCATGGACCATCCCGGGAGAGAAGAAGAGGATCACACATCAACACATCTTGGTATTACACCAAGATCTACCTAGTCAAAGACCAGGCTGCCCCAGAACACATCTAGGGGCCCTAGAACACATCTAGGGTCTTATCCACCAAGGTACAAGACCAAGGATCAACCCATGCATTAAGCAAGGGTTCCCTGGAACACATCCAGGGGCCCTAGACACATCTAGGGACCTATACCAACCACCAAGGAACACATCCAAGGATCAATCCAGGGATTAAGCAAGGATTCCTTGGAACACAGCCAAGGGCCCTAGACACCTAGGGACTTATATCGACCACCAAGGAACATATCCAAGGATCAATCCAAGCAACGGGCAAAGATTCCCTGGACTACATCCAGGGGCCCTAGACACATCTAGGGACTTATTGTCATCTACTAGGGGCCCTCACAAGGGTCTTTTTCCGTGGCTCTCACTGCTTGGTCTCATACCAAGGAACCCCAGGAGTGTGCTGGGGGCCCTAGTCCACAGCTAGGATCTTTTCCATCCTACGTAGAATGGCTCTTGCAGCTGCATTAATTTCAACAGCCTGTGTAGATCATGACTGGTTATTCCTTAAAAGAAGGAATTGTGGATAGTTCTAGATATGAGCAATGTTGATTAATGAGGATGTCACTGTTTTAGTGGAGTAAGGGCGCTTTTTTTTATTTCAACAAGTATGTTGCTGATTTAAGAAAGGAGGACTGTTTCTAACTTTATCCCTTCATTTTGGCTTGTGTTCAAATTGGGAAAGTGCTGATAATCATGAAAGTACTGCCTTTTTCTGATCAAAGACTGTCAATTACAGAAGAGGGTGCAGCCTGTAGAGGACAAAAGATGCTACTAATTATAAGAAGGGTGCAGTTTTAGTCTGCTGTTCTGCTTTTGGGAAAGTATGCTTTTGGTATTCATAAAAGTTAACTGAAATCGGAAAACTTAGGACACTGCAAGCAAAGATAAAAGAGACTTCATCTACAGCAACTAGATCCTTTTGGCACTGGTACACCCAATTGGGCATTATTTGTCATTTTGTGTTTGCCTTATACACTTTGTGTCCACTCCTCTCATCACTATCATTCTTTGTTTTAGGTTTCGGATTGTTGAGCTACAACCATAGATCTGAGCGAATCAATCCACTGCTTTCTCCCTTTGAAGACCTCATCTCCTAGAAGAAAAGTATTGGATAGGAGTTTATGTTGCAATGTATGAGTATCCTGCAATTACTCGGAGCGTTGCTACAGTGATTCCAGCTTGTAGGGGATACAAGAAAGTTGTTGGACGTTTTTGGAGGGGTCGATTTATACATTCTTGGTTTTTTTTTTCATATACAAGGTATGTTCTCTGATCCTTTGCCAAGATTTTCATTTATTGTTAGTTTTTTTTCTTATGTGTGGACTTGTTTTCTTGTTGGGAATTTTTAGAAGGGGGGGGGGGTGTTCAAGGGATTTTGGAGGCATCACCACCAACTATCCACTAACATGCTAGTCCATCCATCAACAATATGCCACCATGAAGAGAAAACCAATAGAGGAACCATGACGGTCCACCACAAGCTCATCAAAAAGTAGCATCATCTCCAAGCCAAAAGAGAAGATGTGTAGCCCAAATCCATCCAAAACCAAATATGCCAACCTGAAAATCCTATAATGTGATGAAAATCACAAGTTTACTCATACAATATGAAAGGTAACAAGTTGATTTTTCAGGGCTGATTTTTTGCTTGGGGGCTGATTTTGCGTGTGTACGTCGAATTCTTCAGTTTGGTGTTGTGTTTTTCTGGTGAGCAAACTATTTCTCTTATTTATTATGACAACATCAACTAATGTTGTTGCAACAAGTCAACCAAGTGAAAACATGACCAAAATGACTCAAAATTCCAACTTTAGAAGTCTTTTAACATTGTCAATTGTTGATGTTTTGGTAGCTGCGGGAGGATCTTTCCCTCCTAGATGACCTTTCTTAGATGCGGAGAAGATTCTGGAAGCAAGAGATCCATTGGACAGATGTTGAAATACCCTAGAAGAGAAGTCAGCCCAGAAGAATAAAGTATAATGAAAAGACACCTTCCCAAAAGAGAAGTCGGCCCAGCTAGAAGGACAGAAAGACTATAAATAGAGGACGTCTTGGCTCATTTGTTCTTTCACTCACACTCTCCCAACTACACAAAAGCAAGGCGCAAGTTTGGAGAAGGAGATGCAACTGCTGCAGTGACTCAATTTCTTCTCGTTCAATCTTTTGGTATCTCTCTCTTGTGCGCTACTCCTCAAGGAGGTGCGCTACCTTTGTATGGTGTTGTTGCTCCAGTTGGGGTGGTATTTCTGGTAGAGCTAGCACTTGTGCTAGGGTTTATCTGATTGGACTTGCTTTGTGAACGAAATCTATCTAAGAAAGGTTGTTGGGTTTTTCCCCCATTTGGGGTTTTCCCAAGATAAATCTCTTGTGTTCTTTTTGTCTCTTGTTTATGTTGCGTTAATGATAACGAAGTAAAAGAACATTAGTAACATTAATGCTCTGTAAATAAGGAAAATCCAACATGGTATCAGAGCTAGTTACCTTCAGAACAGTTTGACCATTGGAAGGAAGATCACTACAACGGCACCTTGCAGTTGCAATACTTTGTCAAGCTCGTTGAGCACTATCCCAAGGACGTTGGGAATAATTCATTCACAAAGCAATGCGCCCTAACCCAACGCACCCCCTGAAACCCTCAGCGTGCAGTTTGGTGAAGTTTGAAAAATCGAGGTTTTTCAATGCTAGGGTTTCTACCGTCAAAAATGTCAACCAGTATGAGAGTTGAAGATAGATTGGATGAAGCAGATAACTTCAGATCCTGGAATCATAGAATACAACTCATTCTAGAAGAGAATGAATTGTTGGATCACGTCAAGAAGATGCTTCCAGAACCCGAAGATGAAGAAGCAAAGGCAAAGTTCAAGAAGAATGAGGTCAAGGCCAAGAGGATCTTGACAGATTCAATCAAGGATCACCTAATACCCAATGTATCAGAACTAAAGAATGCAAAGGAGATGTTTGATGCCCTAACCAGACTCTATGAAAGCAAGAACACCAGTCGAAAGCTTACCCTACGGCATCAACTCAAAAATGTGACTATGAACAAGTCAAAGGCGATAGCCAACTTCTTTACAAGGATCTCACAGATGAAAGACGAGCTAGCAGCCATTGGAGATTCAATAGCAGATGTTGAACTAGTAACCACTACGCTAAATGGTTTCCCTCCCTCTTGGGACCCATTAGTCCAAGGAATTTCTGCAAGAAGGAAGTTACCCAAGTTTGACAAGTTATGGGCAGATTGCTATCAAGAGGAATCTAGATTGATGCCCAAGAAACAAAAGGTAGATGATGAGGAAAACCAAGCACTTGCAGCACAAGTGAAGAAAAGAAAGGAAAGAAAAGAAGGCAGTGCAAGAAAGTCTAAGAAGTCACGTCGTAAGAGGGATATGTCAAAGGTTCAATGCTTCAATTGCAGGAAGATGGGACATTATGCCGCACAATGTCCTCACAAACATGAGAAGGAAAAGAAGAAGAAGCACCATGCACATGCAGCTGATGTTGAAGAACACAAACCCAAAGATGAAGAATTTGTATTCATTTTAGCACTCACCGGAACCATCACTCAAGGAAGCAATACTTGGCTCATAGATAGCGGTGCTTCCAAGCATATGACCAAATTCAAAAACTCTCTATCAAAATTAACAAAAAAGGACTCCTCACTTTAAGTGGTGCTTGGAGACAATTCCAAGCATGCAATCAAAGGCATTGGAGAAGCCTCCTTACAACTTGACTCAGGTAACCCTCTTTCAATTACAGATATACTATTTGTACAAGTTTTCAAGAAGAATCTTCTATCTATTTCAGCTTTAGAAGATAAAGGCTTTAGGGTATCTTTTATGGATGGCCAAGTCCTTCTATGGCCCAAGAATTCAAGCATAAATAAAGCCACTGTGATTGGTGTCCGAGAGGGAGGACTGTATAAGTTGAAGGGGCACCAAGAACAAGCACTTGTACACAATAGTGTTAGTTCCAGTAAACTATGGCACCGAAGGCTTGCTCACTTGAACTATAGATCATTACCAGTTTTGAGCAAAATGTTTACAGGTCTACCAGAAATCCAGATAGACCATGACGAAGTATGCAAAGGTTGTGCACTTGGCAAGAATGTCAAGGGAAGCTTTACAAGCAGTGATAGCAGATCCAAAGGTATTTTGGACATCATACACTCCAATGTATGCGGATAGATGATGGTGCCATCACTTGGCAACTTTGTATACTATGTGTTGTCCATAGATGACTATTCCAGGAAGACATGGATCTACTTCTTGAAAGCAAAAGATGAAGTCCTTAACAAGTTTCAATAGTTCAAGGCTTTAGTTGAGAATCTCCCTGAGAGGAAGATTAAAGTTTTGAGATCTGATAATGGAGGTGAGTACACCTCAAAGGAGTTTAAAGACTTTTGCCAAGAAGCAAGGATTAAGAGGGAACTTACAACTCCCTACAACCCCCAACAGAATGGGGTTGCAAAAAGAAAGAACAGATCCATCATAGAAGCAACAAAAGCGATGATACATGACCAGGGCCTACCCATGCACTTATGGGCAAAAGCATCCAGTACAGCTATATACGTGCAGAACAGAAGCACTCACAATATATTGGGGAACAAGACACTTGAAGAGGTGTTCACCGGAAAGGAGCCAAAAGTCAGTCACTTGAGGGTTTTTGTTGTCCAGTGTCTATACATGTTCCCAAGGAAAAGAGAACGAAATTGGAACCTTCAGGAAAGAAGGGCACATTCGTTCGATACAGTGAGACTCCGAAGGCCTATAGAATTTACATTCTAGGGCAGAGACAAATCGAGATCAGCTGGGATGTAACATTTGACGAAGATGAAACCTTCAGAAGATCAAGGGAATCTCACATAGATGAGGACCAAATAGAGCAAGAGGCTCTCAAAGATGCAATCATGGTAGACTCTACACCTGAAGAAACCTTCCCAAAAGTTCAAAATGATATGGTAGAGTCAGAAACACCTATAGATCTACCTGAAGAAGCTGTGGCTACCAAGAAGAGACCAACTTGGCTTCGGAACGCCTTGCAGGAAGCTAAAGGACATGCAGCTCCCAAAGGCTCCTTTAGAGAGAGCAAGAGACCACATAAGTTTTCCAGCTATGTGGCACCAATGAGCAACATCATTGATTCAGAACCTTCCACTTTTGAAGAAGCTGTTGAGAAACCAGAATGGAAGGATGCCATGATGAAGGAGTATCAGTCCATCATGAAGAATGATGTATGGGAGGTCGTTCCAAGACCAGAAGGGAAGTCAGTTGTGACTTCCAAATGGATCTACAAGATCAAGAATGTTGCAGACGACAGCATAGAGAAGTACAAGGCAAGGTTTATGGCTAGAGGGTTCTCTTAGAAAGAGGGAGAAGACTATGACGAAACCTTTGCTCCTGTAGCAAAATACACTTCCATTAGATCAATCATTGCGATTGCTTCCGCAATGGGATGGAAATTACACCAGATGGACTACTTTCTTGAATGGGGTAATAGAGGAAGAAGTGTACATAGAACAGCCACAAGGCTTCGTGATCCATGGGAAGGAGTCCCATGTGTGCAGACTGAAGAAGGCCTTGTACGAGATGAAGCAAGCACCCAGGCCGCGGTATGCGAGGATAGATGGATATTTGATGAGCTTGGGATTTACCAAGAGTGAGGCAGATCCTAACCTTTACTATAAGGTTAAGGATGGATGCCCATTGATCTTGGTTCTATATGTAGATGACCTGTTTCTAACAGGAGACGAGAAGCTCATTGATGGGTGTAAGAGGGAGCTCGCTTCAGAGTTCGAGATGAAGGATCTAGGGTTGATACATTACTTCTTGGGATTGGAAGTGTGGCAGAGATCAGATGAGATTTTCCTTAGCCAAGGAAAATATATTGTTGAGATCCTGAAGAAATTCGACATGATGGACTGCAAGTCCATGACCACACCTATGACGATAAATATGAAGCTCTTGAGTGACAAATCTTCAGATTTGGTGGATCCCACGATGGACAGACAGTTGATTGGATCCTTAATGTACCTGGTTAACACCAGGCCAGATATAGGCTTTGCAATGAATACCTTGAGTCAACACATGGTTGAAACTAGACAGGTACATTGGATGGCAGCAAAGCATATGTTGAGGTACCTTCATGGTACGGTTGGATATGGATTGAGATATGGCTCGAGTGAAGATGTTAAGTTGTAGGGATATATAGATTTTGACTGGGCAGGGAGTGTAATGGATCGGAAGAGTACTTCCGGATGACGTTTTAGTCTGGGATCAAGCATCATCTCATGGTTGAGCAAGAAGCAGACATCAATGGCACTCAGTACATCAGAAGCAGAATATATCGCAACAAGTGTGGCAAGTCGTGAAGCAGTGTGGCTCCGAAAGTTGCTAGTCGAGATATTTGATCTTGAATTGGAGCCAACTTTGATACATTGTGACAATCAAAGTTGCATGAAGCTTACCGAAAACCCTGCATTCCATGACAGATCTAAGCATATAGAGATCAAATATCATTACATCCGAGACATGGTGCAGAGAGGAGTTGTGAAGCTCCAGTACATATCCACGGACAAGCAAATAGCGTACATTCTCACCAAGCCCTGGTCAAGTGTGAAGTATGAGTACTTCAGGGACAAGCTTGGAGTGTTGTCGAATGTCCACCCTCGTTGAGAGGGAGGTGTGTTGTTTCTTCTCATGCCAGCTAACCCCTCTGAACAAGGGTTCACTGGATCAGTCATGTGAGGTGGCTAAGGGGGTAATGCACTATCGGACTTGCTAAGAGAAGAAACATCACACACATAGTCGTAAGACTATGGCAAAGGCTGTGTGACTCCAGACAGTAATTGTGTGCTACTTCGATGGGATGTGTTCCACTGGCAGAGGCCGTGTGACTCTGGACAGTAGTTGTGTACTACTTCGGTGGATGTGTTCCACTGGCGAAGGCTGCGTGACTCCAGACAGTAGTTGTGTGCTACTTCGGTGGATGTGTTCCACTGGCGGAGGTTGTGTGACTCCGAACAGTAGTTGTGTGCTACTTCGGTGGATGTGTTCCACTGGCGGAGGCTGTGTGACTCCGAACAATAGTTGTGTGCTACTTCGGTGGATGTGTTCCACTGGCGGAGGCTGTGTGATTCCGGACAGTAGCTGTGTGCTACTACAATGGATGTGTTCCACTGGCAGTGACTGTGTGTCACTCAACAGTAGTTGTGTACTACTTGGCAACAGTTGTGATCTATTGGATGACATTGTAGTAGTTGTGTGCTACTAGCTAATTGTCATAGAGATTACCAGATTGTTTGGATGTAGTTGTGTGTGCTACTGTTTGATCACAGAGACTGTGCCTAATGATTCCAGCTACCAAAGGCAGTGTAGCAGTCGTGTGCCTGCTAGCAGATTGCAGAGTAGTCAATGGATTACCAGATGAAGACATCGTAAAAGATGCCTCTCTAGCTAAGAGGGAGTGTTAATGTTTTGGTAGCTGCAGATAGATCTTTCCCTCCCAGATTACCTTTCTTAGATGTGGAGAAGATTCTAGAAGCAAGAGATCCATTAAACAGATGTTGAAATACCCTAGAAGAGAAGTCAGCCCAGAAGAATAACGTATAATGAAAAGACACCTTCCCAAAAGAGAAGTCGACCCAACTAGAAGGACAGAAAGACTATAAATAGAGGATGTCTTGGCTCATGTGTTCATTCACTCACACTCTCCCAGCGACCTAGAAGCAAGGCACAAGTTTGGAGAAGGAGATGCAGTTGCTGCAGTGACTCAATTTCTTCTTGTTCAGTCTTTTGGTATCTCTCTCTTGTGTGCTACTCCTCAAGGAGGTGCACTACCTTTGTATGGTGTTGTTGTTGCAACTGGGCTGGTATTTTTGGTTGAGCTAGCACTTTTGCTAGGGTTTATCTGATTGGACTTGCTTTGTGAACGGAATCTATCTAGTAACACTAATGCTCTGTAAATAAGGAAAATCCAACATCAATAAGATTGCAGAAGTCGGGTGTTATGTATGGGTTTGCCATAAATGCAACAAAGAATATAAAGTCATACACTAGGGTGAAGCATGTATGTGTTCAAACAAGAACTTGAGTTAGAATATGCCTTGACCCAGATATTGTAGGGAAAACTAGAGAGGGTTAGAGAGTTGAAACAATAGCTAAGCAAGCCTAGAAGCAAGATGAGGTTGACATTCAAACTACAGGGCCAAAGCCATAACCCCTTGAAATTTTAAGACATCAAATCCTTCCATTGCCTGGTGGTGAAACTAGTCTTCCTAGTAAGAGGGCCAATTTAAGGCCTTCAAAGTTGCAAGTCTAATTGTGGAAGCTAGATATGATCACATCTTTTGGATTCCTATTGTACATTCTTTCAACCTTATTGCCAACAAGATGGACGCAACTCACTAGATCAGGACAGTCTACAATGAAGTGAGGGAGAACCATATGCTCATTACAAACCATCGTATATCCCAAGCCACATATTGACAATTTGCAAAACTGGAGCTCTTTAAGGTACCCAAAATTTTAAAGTTCAACTTTCACTTTCCACTTACATTTGTTTTTTTTTTTTGAAAATTGTCAAACTTGCAGGTTGATGAGTCTCACTTTGCCTCCTACACTATCATCTTGATGAGGCTTGTCGAGGTGAAATGGGCTTCAACAAGCATGCTCAATGTCAGTGTTTCAATTGTGTAGAGGCAATCCCAAACAATTAAGATGCTCATCCTTGATGATTATCAGTTGGCTAGGGTGGATCTTGCACTTTTTGAGTTAGTTGTACATTATCCACTTTTATGACATAAAGTACACATTGCTAATAGGAGGTGTATGATTGATTAGATACAATATTGTAGATGTGGGATGTCATCTTGGTGAAAAAGATGGACCTAACCAAAACATTATATAATCAAATAAAGGAAATAGAGACCAAAAAGGGGGAACAAAATGACAACTCCATTACACCTTTTGGCCTTTTGCATTGAATCCTAGTCACTATCATGAAGATATCCTCTCACAATCATGAAGAAAAGCACCAAATATGGACAAATAAGTATTCTTGGGATATAGAAATCCCTAAAGAAGTTGTTTCTAAATCCTAGAGTTGCAATGGAGGTTCATCATGAGTTTTCTGACTCTGTATCTTAAAAGGGTATGTATGCAGTTGTGAACATCGTGGCTGATAATTTGAGAAGTCCATTTATTTGGTTAAAAGTTGGAACTACCATGATGGTGACACCATTCATCTCTTAAATTTAGTCGTCTAACTATTATAACAAGTTGTCAATCCTTTATAAACTAAGAGGAATTGGTATATATATGACTTCAGCAGTTTAGGAAAGCAAAAAAGATTGGTAACAAATAAGACTAAGGGGCTTGTATATGTTAATTATAATCTCTGCCTTCCATGGCATAACAGATTGGATTATGAGAAGGGGCCTACCAAGTTGTGGGACGTTGAGACAGATTACATACAAGAGAAAACTTCAATATCATGTTCCAACAAATTTCACAAATAAAGCTAGAAAAAATAGGCTTAACATACAAAACAAGTATAGGCAGCCACACCAACCTTTATAGACACCTAGTGTGTGAGCTAATAGTGCTTGTAGATGGGATAAATGTTCCACAACAAATACGATAATTTTATTAATGTCCAACAAATGACCAAGAAATAGGTCAACGGGAATACAGAGCACAACCAAATAGTGCTTGAGATGAGGCATGTCTTCATCAAAAAATTGGTTACAATAAGAATGTATGAGTATTCTATAGATGGGATAAATGTTCCACAACAAATAGGATAATTTTATTAATGTCCAACAAATGACCAAGAAATAGGTTGATGGGAATACAGAGCACAACCAAATGTTAATAGATTATGCCAATGTCTATAACACTCCTAAATGCTAAAAAGTTGGCAAAAAAGGAAAGATAGAAATGATTATAAAAGAGAGATCAATAGAATCTAGATAAAGTAGAGGAAGAATACCCTAAGAGGCATGAGGCTCTAGCTCAACATCAACATCATCACTGAAAATAAAAGTAGAAGAAGAGGTGGAAGAGGTGGATGAGGTATCCTTGTCTCTGTCTATCACTATGAAGGGATTAATGCAAACCCTAATCATGTCTTCAAGAGAGTGCCCAATGTCAAGGGAGCCTAGCTACACAATGCTAGGAGGAGCGACAGAGCGAAATGAATTGCCTCTTCTCACATCAAAGGCCAAGGGGAAGAACCCCTTAATAGACATCTTATTGCTCGAGTGGATCCTGTGGGTAGTCCTCTACGTGGCACAAGTCTGGAGATGAAGTCTCCTAGGGGTGAGTTGTTTGTCGATCAAATGGGAGGAACTCCATTGTCTCACAAATCTACAGGCAACAAGCTCAAGAAGTGAATAGTCCAACTGCCACTTATTGCCACTAACAATCAAGATAGGCTTAAAGAAAGAACTAATGAGCTTGACAATATTGTTTATGTATAAGCCACACAAAATCTCCCACTTGTGGATCGTCTCCTCACAAATGTATAGTTTAGACTTCTTTGGTTGGGGTGGCGAAAAAAATCACAAGGGGGCAATGAAACCTCCCTTGAATCTCATGGTAAATGGGACATCTAAAAACAAAATGCTCTACAAACTTGATCTCTTGGAGATAGCACAACTGGCAAATCCTCTCAACCCATGGGATGTGGTGGTCTA
Source organism: Picea sitchensis (assembly GCA_010110895.2). Lineage (NCBI taxonomy): Eukaryota > Viridiplantae > Streptophyta > Pinopsida > Pinales > Pinaceae > Picea > Picea sitchensis. The sequence goes on along the minus strand of SNQJ01S0022920.1, from coordinate 19,020 downwards.
TCTCAATCTATATATGGAGGGAGCAAACTCATAACTAGTAAAGGGACATCCTAAGGCCATGAATCCAATGGCATTACATGTGGTTAGGATGAACAATGAGACCATCCTAAATCTACATGAAGTGCTCATAATAAAAGGCCATCTTGGGGCCAGGGTCCGCGAGGGAGACTCGGGTGTTCTAAATGTATGTTTGATAGTTTTGTCCCTACTAAGCTTGTTGATCTCTCATTTAGTAGGGACGAGATGACCGCGAGCATCCAAAGAGTAACTGAAAATAGGGAGACACTCTATAGAAATGTCAATACTCTGAAGAAGTGAAGTGGCCTCAGAGAACTAACTTCATCTACACTAGGAAAAGGAAATCTCCTCGAAAGCGTTGAGAGCAAGTTCGATGCATCTATCCCAGCCAAAAGAAGATTCCCCCATAGTACAAACCCTACAAAGGAAGAAAACAAGTTTGAACATGTTCTCCAAGTGTAAAGGTTGGGCCACAGACGCAACCTTAAATTGGCCTGGGGAACCATTCACTCGCAAATGACCAAAAACAAATGGGACCACTAAGGTTGCACACCTTCTTAGGCCATTTATGTGCATGTTTACATGAAACACAAGTGCACCTTGTTAATTTTTCAATAGGCAAGGTTTAAGCATGAAGTTCATTCCATTTTAGCATTTTACTTAAACCATAAACAATTTTGTTGCAGCAACCAAGATCACAAGAAGAAACACCATGCACAAGTACACAATAAGTATCCTGGGAAACCCTTCTCAACACCCTTCTCAACAAGGGAAGAAAACCCAGCCAATCCTTTGCTATATTCTTCAAGAGAAAGACCTCCACCACCATGAAAAACCTAGCACACAAAAGGGTGCTCACAAAACCTAGAAGGCTAGCGCCCAAGAGAGGTGCACACTTTTCCCAAGAAGATGTACTAGCTGAAATTTCCAAACTCACACTTAAGATATGATTCCTCAATGGGGAATTTAGCTTTACTTATATTAGACTGAACCTGTCAACAGAAGTGTCTATTGGCACAACAGGGTCGACCTCACTAACTCACAGTATAATTAATAATTACCAGATTAATTATCTTTTACATTAATTATCTATTACATTAAGGTGGGGCTGACCTGTACCTTTTACATTACAATTAGGGTTACAGGTAAGTCTGACTCTTGAACAATATAGCAAGGGATCTCATACACCCACTAGTGCTCAGCCACTAGGGGCACATCCATAGGGATGTCCATATCTCTATCTCACTGCGTCTCACAGAAGAACCACACTCACTAGTGCTCAACCACTAGGATCACGTTCACATGTGCTCATCCACAGGCACGTCCAACTCAGCAGATCTTCTTTCCCACTGCATTACACAGGAGAGTCATATGGAGTTCATCATCTCAACTCTCTACTCAGAGGAGGCTAATACATCGTTTTCATATGTCTCATAACGATGCACCCAGCTCATGGGAATTCACACGTTCACCTGTGCTCAGCCACAGGCACGTCTAACTCAACAGATCTTCTTTCTCACTGCGTTACACAAGAGAATCATATGGATTTCTTCTCAACTCTCTGTAAGGAGGAGACCAGCACAACGTTCCAATTCTGTCTCAGATAGGAACCACACACCCAACTCATGGGCTCTCTCTCAGGTCAACTCAATCAGTCTGTGTCCTGGAGGATGTCTCACGGAGTTGTAATCATCAACACACCTAGCATCTCCATGGCTCTAACAGAAGTAAGCATAGCAACTTGCTTATTTACAAAGTAAATCATGCAGTTCAAGACCTAAATGAAAATCATAACAAATTCTGAAAACTAGGATCATGAGATCAAGACTTAGAGGTTGGTACATTTACAAGATTTCATGCATTCAACTTGATCGACCTTCATTTCCTCAATTGATGCATTGCTGACAACAATTTCCTACCTGATGAATAAAATGATAAAACGTGGGCTGAACCAAAAGTAGAAGGATTAATGTATTTACATTTGTTAGTACAATACAACCCTAAAATATTATTGATTATTACAATAAATATCTTGAAATGAACAAGTAGCAGTGGTACACAAGTACCATCAGATAAAATTACTTGCTAAATATGAGAGGCGTGCCACTAATTGCTGAAAAGATTAATTACACATGGTTAGCTTGTACACAGAATCAAATTACCTAAATTCTGCCAAACAAATGGGCTGGCAATTTGATGATCCATGACTCGCCTGTAGAATGATTTAGCTCAAACAAATTCAACTAACTTATTCAAATTGACTATTTGGACATCTTTCAGATGATGTCAATGTGACACTTTGGAATGAGTAAAAATGTTGCCTAATTTCAACAAATATACCAAAGACATATACCTTGTAGCAGAAAAGATGTCATCAAACTTTTTCTTTAGTGTCGCAGCGTCAGCAAGTGGCCAATTGGCCTCATCTTGATGAACGAATACTACATTTTCTAAAACAGCCTTTGAAACACCCATAAGAGCAGGAACCTCTCTGTCCATATCAGCACATCGGTAACTCAGGCAAACCTTCTGCAAATGCAAAAATGGTAACTTTAGTTGGAAAGAAAAATTGAATTAACAAAAGATGCTTACTTAATAAAATTCAATAATAAAGATAAAAGAAAGGTCCATATAGAAATTCCTGAAAAATAAGTAACACTAGGCTAAAACACAAATTCCTAACATCTCTTAGCTTGATTCTACATATTCCTCAACTTGGAAAAGATGAGTAGATTTAACTTGTTCACAATCTTTCTCTATCACTTTTACAAAGGTCATAAAATGGTAACATAGAAAACAATGATATAACAACGGTGTAGCTTGATGAAAATAAAGTTAGCTCCTTTCTACTCTGAAGCTACGACAAAAAGAAAATCAACTAAGGGTGTGTGTGCACAGTGGATTTTGAGTCTTGACATATTCAAATGTATCCAATTAACAAGGCATGGCTAGAAAGTAAAATATAAGGCACCATCAAACATCCACATATGAGGCACCATCAGAAACGTGCAGGAATTCATTCAAACTGACTCACCATTCAGTTGAACCTGTGACATACCAAGTTGTTGTTCAACGAAAGGACACATAGACTAGCCTGCAATTATCCATGATTCAATGTCAAATCATAAGTGAAGGGATTCATTATGACCTCATTTCCTCAATTTAGGACTGAGTACTTTCCTTGTAGCATTCATGATTAGCGTGGATTAGCCTATCAGATTATGTAATCTGTACCGACATGGTTTGAGGATCTGTTGTATGCATAGCCATTAAATCTTGGTTAATTGGGTTTAGAAAATGGCATAACATTTGGCAAGTTAGGATTAAAGAAAGAATTGGAGAGTGAACCTATAAATGGGTGGTGCAGGAATGAATGAGACTATACATATGCATTCAAGTCTACATGTCTAATCATCTTGGTTTTGAATTATAAGGCTCTTTTGTGGGGATCTCGACAACTATTAGGCAACATTCAAGTTTTCTTCATCTATTACTGTTATAATCTGACAGAAACTCTCTATCTCAATTGGCATAAAGTCATATGCTTTATATTATTATAATTAAGCAATTAAGGCCAAGGTTGTAGCATATTTATAGAAACGTCACTAATGAGTCCTTGATGTGAAGTATTACAAAACATCTCCAGTCAAGACGGAATAGCCAACAATTTGATAGCTTGAATAAATTCCCAACATGAGAATAGAATGTTTTGAGCTGGAAAAGTTGCAGGGAACAATGAGTAGTTAAAGGCATATGATGCCAAAGTCGCTAAAGACTAGGTAAAAACACAAAACTGCAAACTCAGTTAAGTTAATTTAACTGAAGGAAATTTCTTAACACTTCGAAGTAGCTAAGTCAATCATCTTCATCAATTTATTGAATATTTTTAATAAAACTAAAAGAAGACAAAAATAAGCAATGGCCCTCCTACTAATTTGATAGACCTGAATGGCAATAGACTCACAATAGTATCAAGAGTGTCACTCAAAATCTTAGAATGCTTTCAGTGTTCATTCACAGATGTGACCTACATGCTAAAAGATCAAACAAAAGGAAGGGAAATCAAGTTTGTACACGAGAAAACTCAAACAAGGCCATAGATAATCCATAGTAACTTATCAAAGAGCGCCCTTACACTAAAAAGTTAAGATAGTAGCCAAGAGTTGTAGATTGCTAAAAATAATAACCTCTCTTTTGAGTTGCACTGGAATGGCAAATAAAGCTTGTAAGTTGTCTAGAAAGGCATTTCTAGAATGACAACACTCAAATTAAAACCAGAATATTGTAAAATTAAAGTCTATAAAACAGCTGCTAGGAGTATAGGGCTCCGATGTGGCAACAAAGGAAGTGAGGGAGATTTTCTTTTGGGCAATAAATTATACCAAGTGCCACCACGAATTATTCATCCTCCCTTTTTGCAAAAACCTTTGGAATTCTTCAGTTTCACTACCTGTTCTTGGTTGCTCATTACCTTTTTATCACTCAAGCATAGGCACTATTTTCAATCTTAGCTATCCTTGGAACCAATTTCACCCATGCTATTGGAATGCTAATATGAGATGAAATGGTTACAGTGAGCTTCAAGGTTTGGAAGGAATATTTTATCTATCAGAAGCCTGTTGCCCCCTCTCACCTAGGGGTAACTAGAGGAGATCATGTCTCATGGCCTGCAATGAAGATAGTGATCCCGATGATGATGATCAATATTCTCCACAGACAGCAGCCCTCCAGATGCCTCCCTCCTCATTCAGCTCAGCTTATTGCACCTAATCAACATCGTTCATTGGATGATGGTGGTCCAGCAAATTGTGAAGTATGCTAGTCATTGTTTCATATAAAATGTCACATTTAATGCATTAGGAATTTAGGTGAGGATCATGGGTTGAACTCGGATAATGAATCATTAGCTTGGAAGTTATGCTCTTTGCCTTGTTTCACCTTGGTAGCCATCATTTGTATCCTAATCCAGTGTTGTCATTCTTGGGGAACAAGGGTACTGTTATCGCACAATTTGTACTTGTCCAAAGCCCAAGACAAGTAGGTAAAATTGGTGTAACAACAGGATATCTCACCGCTGTCACCTCAGTGAAAAATCCCCACTTTTAGGGATGGAAAATGCCCAACCCAAGGGAGGCATCCCCGATGACCGAAAGGACTGGCTAAGCTAAGGATATGGTTAAGATATGCCCCCCTCTCACTGGTCACCCAAGTCAAGAATGACTATGCCCGAGAAATTGAGGCAAAGAAGAGTATTGGTGTACCTGCCCGGAACAAGAACAATATAGCATGTATATAGCAATTTCCAAGTACAATTATGATAATAAAGCCTCAAAGACAATAGATAATGTAAATAAGCAGTGGCTGAAGTAAAAATGCAGCAAATTATAGGTTTACAACAGCAATTAATCTTTTGTAACAGTCACAAGAAACACTACTCAGAATAGCATGAAAGTACAGTGAAAACTTAGCATTTATTCCATAGATTAATTAGCACTTTCTTAGAGAAATTTCTGAGTGTGTTAAGTCAATGTTAGTTGAGTGTATGCAGCAAATTACAATGGTTTAGATGGCTGTAGCAATATTTGTAACAGCAGCAACACAATTAGTCAATTTAGCTAAGCTAGAGTTAGTAAGGGTTAGTAAGAGCTTAAGAGAATAAACTCTAAAAGTTAATCCTTCACAAGAGCAAGTAGAAATCAATGCCTCTTGGGATTATGGTGTCAATTATAGCAGCAAATTAACTTGAAGGAACAAATGATAATACTTGTCAAAGGACAAAGAAATAAAATTTAAATGCTAGAGGTGTTGGCACTTCAAGGCCTCAAGCATTCAAATCTCAAAGATGAATTCCACTAGAGCATAAGCACTTTTAGGCCCTAGCAAATCCTTCTCTCCTTGGACTCTCAAATTATAATATTGCAACAAGCAACTAGAATAAGGCTGCTAAAGTGCTAGAACTTTAGGGCTTTAAAAGCCTATCCTAGACAATATATCCTTCACAATTCAACAAGTAGAAAGGCTAGAGAGAGAAAGAAGCACTTTATGTTTCTCTCCTAGGGTTTTAAGCAAGTAATTTCATTATCTTCAATATGAAACAAGTAAAATCACCACAAACATTCATTACATAAACAAAATTGCAGATTTTTTACTTACTTCACCAAGAATAACCAAGCAAAAGCCTAGTTGAAGACTTTCCACCACTAAAATAGCCAAAAGACACCACCAAAAAGCTTCTCCAACAGGTGCACACTAGTTCCAAAGACCAATAGCTCCAAGATAGCGAAAATTTCAGTCCAAGTATCCTCTTGTGAGGAAAAGTTATGATCAAAAATGAAATGAGGCTAGCCATATTTATATGAGAAATCCTAGCCTCTTTAATCCAAAAGTTGTGTCTTTCAAGTAATGAGCCTACTTCTTAATTTTTCCATTTAAATTAAAATAAATTCATTTTTTACAAAATGACCATCAAAAGGGTGACGTCATGCCCTTCTAGGGTGACGCTAGGCTGGAAAAGTGTGGCACTAGGACTCCAAAGGCCACTCATCATCATCACACATGCCAAATGTCACATCACATGCATCCCTCTTCATCTCCACCAAGCCTTAGTGATGTCATGGGCTACAAAGCTGACGTCCAAGCCTCCAAAGGCTAGTGTCCAAGTGTGGGAGGATGGGAACTGGTCTCTTGGGCCATGCCAGAGTGCCTCGAAAGGCAACGACCCCCTTTCTTCACTGTGCAATTGGTGATCACAAGCCTACCCCAGATGTGAGGTCTCTGCATCCATCATTGGGCTCCAAAGCCTTCATGAAGGTCCGAACAAGTCATCTCTTCATGAATACTTGTTCATCGGGAAACGTCTTGCAAAGACAAATAGATACACCCTCCAAGGGTCCATAAGTCACAAGAATCATGCCAAGTAAGCCACGTCTAATAATCAAACCACCCGAACATGTGCATCAAACCCCCCTTTTCAAACTAAGCAAATGCTCAAAGACCTTTAACAATTTGTCAAATTTAGGTGTGGGAGGGATGTCAAGGCATCCTATTGGGCCAGTGAATCCTCAAGTCAAGGGTGTTTCCCAAGGGAAACCCATCTAAGCCATGTATGAGTGTGAGGTGGACTGGGGTAAAACTTTTGAGCATGGGGTTCATGACATACAAGGATTTGTATTGTCTCATTTATGGGTGCCTTTGTAAAGGGTGTGTTGCACCTTCGTTTTCAATGCAACCTTTTTCCAAGCCCATTTATCGCCATTAATTAATTAAAGTCCAAAACAATTGAGTACTGTTATCCCCCACTTTTAGGGATAACTAGGAGATCATGTCTCGAGGCCCACAAGTCCTAGACATGGAATACCGAGAGCCAGATCGACTTGAGCATGGCCCTAGAGGGCCCATCTTTACTCCCTTTCAACGCCTTCACTTTGTCAGCAGCAGCAGCATCCATCACCTTCGGCTTGGTCCTGTATCAGATATGGTTCTTACTCCATGAGGTAATGAGTTCGGGTATCATGGTATGTGTCACTCTGATCCTCAAAACCTTTGAATATGTGCATTTAATTCCTTTTGTTTCTAACAAATGCTTGGATCTTATACTTATCCACTTGACCATGTCTGGGGGGAATGACAGGATGCCCTAGTAAGCCAGTGCATATAGGTTTTGAGTTGCCACTGGGGGGATTTCTGAAAATTCATCATCCGCTCCCATCATATTACCACTTTTTCACCTTGCTTCCCGCTCATCCACCCCATTACACTGGTCCGGGCATTAAGTTGGCCAATTATTTAAGGGTTGCACTTTGCCTTGTGGGAAGAAGGGGCTAAAGGCCCAAAAGGTAAAAGCAAGCTGGCAACAGATAAAAGCCTAAAAATAAAACCTCGAGATGCTTCGCCCAAGGATCCCCGAGAAAGCAATAAAAGGCTTCTCAACAAGAAACAAGAGGGACCCATAAAAATAATAAAACAAGACCTAGTTAGAGGATAGGGGGTCTCATCACAAGCCAGCCTATTAGGTCCATGGGTACCTGGCAGTATGACACTACTAGCAGCTAGTTACCACGCCAGGGTACCGGCTCTTGGTTGCATGGCCAAGAGAAAGGGGGTCTCATCACGAGCCAGCCTTCCCATTTCTGTGAAAGTACTTGTGGGTAACACTGCCACCACTGGTTACCACGCCAGGGCAGTGTCCCCTGATCAGCCTCTTGAAAGAAAAAAGCAATAAAGAAATAAGAATAAAAGGCATGAATGGGTTTGGAAACATTTGCATCCAGGACAAGTGCAGCTCGCCTTCTACAAAGGCACCCACAAGTAAGCCCTGCATTTCCCTGCTTTTACTGCACCCCTTGTCAGGACATCCCTTATCCACCTCACCCATTTACATGACTTGGATTTAATCTCTCCCGAAAACATCCCTTTTCCAGTGGACACTAGGCCAATAGGACACCCTATCACTTCCTCCAAACTTGCATTGCAGATTTGTATAATGTCTTTGAGCACCTGACTGGTAAAAGGGGTTTTATGCACATGTTTAATAATATTGATGATTAGATGTGATTGACATTGCTATGATCCCTATGACTTATGAGCCCATGGAGGGCGTATCTTTTGATGTGCAAAATCATACCCGATGGACAGGTACCACATTGGACAGGTACACATGGGGAAATGATTATTTCGGACCTCCATGGGGCTGAAGAGCCCACCAAATGGATGCTGAGACCCCAGTAGGGGGCAGAGACAGGACAGAGGGGTTTGCACCGGCGAAGAGGAGGATGTTCCAAAGCACCGGCGAAGAGGAGGATGTTCCAAAGAGGCACCCTGGCAAAGCCTTACCTAGGGGGGTTGTGCCCTTTTCATTGGAACGTCGACCTTGGAAGGCCCAGGACGTCACCCAAAATACCCATGACGTCATCCAATAGTGTTGACGTTTTGGGGAGACAGTCATGGCAGTTTGGCACGTGTGGCAGATTGGAGAGGCCCAAGGAGGGCTAATGTTTTGCTCCAAGAGGCTACATTTTCCCTAGAAAGGGCTAACATCACCCTAAAAGGGGCATGACGTCTTACTTTTGCTTGATTAGGGTTTAATTTATGACATTTTAATGTAAAACAATATTATTGTGTATTTTGGCCTTGTCGGCCTTTTTCTGACCTAAAATTTAATTAAGGTCATTGGTATGGTATATATTGAGGGTTTTTACTCTCATTTTTTCATCATCTTTCACTCACACATTAGTGAGGTCTGAAATTTGCGCCCTATTCTAGGGTTTTGGCTGAAATTTTGAGGTGCACTTGTTGAAGGAAGACTTTTCTTGGCATTTTTGGCATTTCTCTTGGTGGAAGGTTTACAACTAGGGTTTTGCTACATGGTTTCTTGGTTTATGTAAGTGAATTTTTGCAACACTTCTTAATTGAATGGTTATAGTATTGTTTAATTGCATTTGTTATTATAATTTGTTGAATCAAACCCTAGGTGACAAGCACATGTTAAGGTCCTTGTCTCATGTCCCTACTAAGATTAAGAGTTATTTGATTTCCTGAAGTAAGATAGAGCCTTGCCATAGCAACACTCTATCCATATTCTTCTAGCCTAGCTGTTTTTCATCTTGTATTTGAGCTAAGGAAGGAGAAAACGCACTAAGGCCTAGGGTTTCTACACCTTAGTGAGCCGTTTTCCCAAGGGTTTTGTTGATGAAGACTTGCTATAGCAACACTTCATCATTAAACCCTCTTGTCCTTAGCCATTTAATGAATTACTCAAGCTAGCCGATTTTCATCTTGCCATTGAGCTAAAGAAAGAGGAGAAAGCACTAAGGCCTAGGGTTTCTACACCTTAGTAAGCCTTTCTCCCCTAGGGTTTCACTATTGAGGCCTTGCTTTAGCAACACCTCAACATCCAACCCTCTTGTCTTTAGTTTTATTCCTATCATCACGGTCCTTCAACATGTGTAGCCCTTTTTGACTCCATTTTCCCTAATAAAGCATTGATCTAAGACCTCCATTGTTTGAGTACCTTGGTCACAACTTCAAACAACCAAATACTTTGAACAACTACCTAACCTTCTAAACCTGGCATAGACTAACATCTACTAACCCTACTGTTGCCATTGTTTATTTATGCTATACTTACACCATTGCAGCATTTGTATCTTTACAAAAAATTGAATGATTAGCTAAGGAGTTGTTTCTTAATGTTGATATTGCTACATTGATTGCCATTAGCATTTATTATGAAGTGATATATTATAATCATTGCTAGTTTGCATCATTGATTTACTTCATCTGTATTGTTGTCAATTGCTTTATATCAGAAATCCATAATTATATGAAGTGCTAACCAAGCAAGTGATCTTGCATGTGCATAGTTTCTTTGTTGCTTTGTCACGGGCAGGTACACTTCTGGTTACTTTTATCTTTATTGGCTATAAAGTCAGACTTTCTGATCGGTGGTGACTTGTGAGGGGGAAATTATCACTTAGCCTTTTAAGCCTCTGCCTTCTCAAACCCCAGGTCACCGAGGACATCTCCCCTGGGCCTTACCTCCCTAAACAGAAAGAGTTATCCCATTGAAGTGACAATGGTGGGATAGTCTCAATTATGCTAGTTTGCCTTTATCTCATCCGTCTTCTACCTTGACTACAAACTGTGCAATAACAGGTACTATAAGACATGGAAAGAAAAGAGTACCGCAACGTCACTTGAGGCTAGAGGTACACAGAGTGCCATATGCATGGAAAGAAAAGGACACCGCATATGTGTACACACCTCCTTCCCCCAAAAAAACTAAAAAGTAAATTAAAAGAACAAAAAAGTAAAACCCTACAACTACCCTAAAACCTAATTTTGATCTATTTAATGATGCCCCCTTTCAATCATGAATGGACCTCATCATGGATGACTTGCAACCACTTCCACCGCCACGGGATACGAACATTGGTGTTGTTCCTTCAAGGGAATTGAGTCAAGATGTTGAGCATACCCATGAATAAAAAGCAGAGGATCTAGATTCATATGATAATGTAGTTTTATTTGAATGTAGACTATATTATGATTACTTTTGGACTCTGCAGAGCATTTAGAGACTCAATGTTAATGTATTTGGGTTCATTCGTGAATTGCACTAGGTGCCATTTTGCTATATTCACCCTTACAATGTTATATACATGAGAAAACTTTGCATATTTGGTGTCTAATGGTTTGGATTTACATGGATGTATACGAAGATATATTTTTTAATTAAAATTTGAATATTTTATATTTTTTTGGTCAAACAATTTTGTTTTTGGTTTTTCTACCAAGTACAGTTCAGTTCCAATTTCTGGGGTTGATCGGTTCAATCTTTGATAGCATTGATTGTTGCACCATGAAGGAGAACCAACTACCAAGTAAGCAAGGTAAAAGATCTAACAGCTGCATCCTCTACTATTTCACTAACAATAAAAAGTATCACTGAAAACTCCAAAATATAGGAACAGGGAGAAAATTACATAGATCATAAGTGCAAATGCTTTAGTCAACCTCTATCACATAAAAATTGATGCAAAATGGATCATTATATAATTTTTCATCTATCTTGGTACTTTTTGGATGGAAATAATGGAAGGATTGGCTTGCAGGGCCCATTTTGGAGGCATGTCCTAGTTTGGTGATTTGGGGTCTGAAAACTTCCATAGCTAAGTCTAAGGCATCAAACGACACTTTTGGGGGTCAGAACATTGCAAGCATAGCTCACAACCCCTTAACGTTGTTCTACACACCAAAATCTTTCCAACGATGCAAAAATCACCAGAATTGGAATTCTTATACAAAGTTATGCCTCCCACAAGTTGACCTACCTTGTTGACCACCATGGTACCGAGTGAATGCCATGTCAGCCCCCATTACTCACACAAATGGGGCTAGTCACATGTGGACTTTCAAGAGATTCTAGAGGGTCAAAAATCCTAACACTAATTGAGGCTTGAGGTATGCAAAAAACCCTAACCCTGACCCTAGACAACTATCAAGCTGTGTTAAATACTGGGCTGCCAGGAAGAGAGGGGGTTTCATTCTTTTAGTATTTTACTTGTTCAATTGTTGAGAAAAGCATCTAGAAGTGGAATATTAGAACATTACAGAGGAGGTAGAAGATTTTGTAACAACAATTTAGGCCACAGTGTCAAAGGAAACTCCATAGTGAGTGCCCCTTTCTTTGTACTTGCATTTCATAACTAAAGAAAAGAGGGCAGAGCATAAACCTCATCTTCTAGCTGGGTTTTCTCCCATATTGGATTTCCTAGGTCATATTTTGTGTTCATTTGCTTGTTCTTTCATTTCAGTTTCAGCTATATCCATAAATTTGAGCACTAAGCTATTAATAATAAATATGAGATCTAAGGTAATAAACTACATAATAAAAGATTTCAAAATATTGTGATATCTGTTGTGACAAACTGTTCCAATGGAATATCCACAGAAGTTTACAAATCAAAAACAATACCTTCTAGGCAGATAGTAATCAATATTCTTAGAGGGAAATCTCTCATGGTAGTTCACTGAGACAATCCTCCATTTGAACATCACGTCCGATCTTTTCCAATGGAACAGGGGGAATTATGGCCAAGCTCCAAAATCTTGTATATATCAGCCCCCTCAGTGAACAAGTGGTCTTAATTCCTCTCTCCACCCATCATCTTTTCAATTATCCGAGTCATAGCTTGTAGGTGTCAACCAGCAACTGTGGCGGATGTTCGTGTCATTCGGCCGGAAGCTAAGTTGTGGGAACATAAGCTCGAACTGCCGCACCAGGAGATAGGAGAACCTCTAGAATGAACAAACAGAATAATAATTATCTAACTTAAGGTCCTACCTAGCCAGACACAAAATTGACATATGAGACCCCCTTGTTTGTGGGACAAGGGACCCTCTCCGTGCAGTGATTTCACTGCTTAGTCTACGAAGGTGGACATACTCTACCCTCTCCAAATTCAAACCTATAAACTCCTTGGAGGAAACATGTGCTCTTAACCATTAGGTCCACTCAAGCTATAGATGAGCTAAGAGATGAGGCGACAGAACATGTAAACCAACTCCATGCTCAAAATTGACGAACATGGGGGCCATGTTGCAGAATTGGAAAGAAGAATCCGGTAAAATGAGGAGTCAATTGCAGCCCTGCAGGAACAAGTCAGAGAATACTGGAGATGATCCAAGAATTGCAAGTCATGCAAGGGACACACGACATGCTGGTGCCAAGCAGGAATGAGCACTCTCCCAGTCTTCATATAGACAAGGCCGCTGGCAGCTGACATGGGAGATCCACATAATTTCTGTCAGAGTCATTGAATTGTGTCCATGTGTGCATTTTGTATTTTCCTATGTCTACAGTTTGTATACCAGTATACATACCGATATGGTAGCTTAAACAGTAATTATGATGATAAAAGAACTGTATTGGGCTTCTATCACATCTTAATCAAGCCCCAATTTTGGATGTAAGGTTCACCTTTCGGATATAGCTGGGATGCTGTTTTGATATATAAATATAAACAGTCGTTTCTGTGCTTAAAGTAAAAAAAGAGCAAGTTTTTCCTCAAAATGGACCAAGCTACTTGTATGCGATAGCTGCAAAATTATCTTAAAGCAGCACAGATATATACTCTAATAAGCAGCTGACTCTGAAAATCCAGCAGAAAAAATATATTTTAGATCATTTTTATCATTCCAGTGCACTCAATTATCATTACAACAAGAAGATGTAGAATTCATATCTGCAACTAATATATCCTTCTTGTGATCTGATTTTCAGAGATATGTCTGTAAATAGAATAGTTAGCAACAAAAGTTTTAGTTACTAATTCAAAGTCCCTCAAAATGATCAGTTTTCATTCTTTGAAAAAGGAAAACAGAAAAACATACCTCTCCAGTGTGGGGGTTAATTGTCTGCAGGACACTCTCAATAGCTTTATATTCCATCTTAGATGCTTTCTGGGTCAGTTGAAATGACCGTATGCACACTACATCCTTTCCTGCTGCTGTCTTGAACCTAAGTTTAATCTGGCCCTTCGTTTCTGTCTCCCCAGCAACCTGCATAAACACCAAGTTCCATTTTATTACAGGTATAGCAAGTTTGGTGTAACAGTTAGGACATAGCATCTGCCAACAAGAAGTTATGCTATCTTGTGCTAACACAATTTAGTCGCCAAGCACTAATCTAAGGTTTCATTTTAAACAACTCCTACATACAGGCAACTCAGCGTTACAACTTTGTAGCGACTCTAAATTACCCTGCTGCTCGCCTTAAACAATCTTCTCAAAATTATTTTAAAGGAATTCAAAAATCCAACAAATATGCCAAACACAAAAATATGGGGAAAAGTGTCCACAAGGTAGATATATAAACGCACTAAAAATATGCCATCTTGTGCTAACACAATGTAGTCCCCAAGCACTAATCTAAACTCTAATTCTAAACAACTCCTATATACTGTAATGTTCCTGACTTGGCTAGTCTAGGAAATGTTGTTAATGTGTATGTAGGATATATTGTTTACAGCATATAAATGATCATACAAATAATAAATGCGACAAAGGACTGCAAAGTTTGTATTATGATATCTCTGTGGATTACAATAGGCTGAATGCGGCTGAATAAAATAACAACACTCGGCTAGATCAGAAGACAAAAGGATCTTAGCCGGAATACAAATAAGCAACTAAAAAATAATACCCGAAATATGTGAGTGTTGCGGAATCAATGGGTGCATTGGGAATTTGGCAGCTCTGACGATAACTGCTAGAAGTCTGGAAAGTTCGCCCTGGGAGCTATACTTCTCGGAATGGCCTGGAAACTGTCCCAAATGATGCGCCCTACTCTAGTCCTCAGTACTGGTATTTGTCGGACCCCTCTGCTGATGAGTGTGGACCCCGGATGGATACCCCTAGCGGAATGCGCCCTCTTCTTCTGGAAAAATGTGTCCTGGTGATTCCACCATCGAAATCGGACGAGATATGTCTCCAAACGACCGCCTTGGTCTACTGGGAAATGGGTCGGAAGGGTTTCCCTGAATCTAGTCTGATGCTCGCTCTGGAACCCCAAATGTGCCTGCCAAAGGTGTCGCACGTCCAAGTCTGGAAAATGTGTCCCAGTCGATTCCTCTGTCGGAATTTGATGAGGAACCAGGCAAAAGATGCGCCTTGCCCTCCTCTCAAATGGGTCGAAGGGAAATCTCGGAATTCCCCCTGGATAGGGTAAGTCGACCTAAAAACCCCCTCAGAAGTTGTGCCCTCCCTCTGGATGAATGCGCCCTTGCTGTTGAAGAATGATGGAAGACCCGAATGATCTTCCCAATGACTAGGGTGTGTCTCTCAACACTGAAATCAGCCAACTATTGTCTTCCTCTTGGAATCCACTGAACTATCTCTCCTGAGATGCGCCTCTCTCCTCAATGACAAGTCGTAATCTGCATAATAATGAATTAGGTCGCTGACCCTTCCTTTATAGCTTTCCAAAACCCTAAATCACTGCTGAAACCCTAATTCACTGTTGACTTCCAAAACCCTAAATCACTGCTGAAACCCTAATTCACTGTTGACTTCTATTTTTAGCTCATAATGACTTAAAAGCGCTTTTAACCCTTTTTAGCTCAATGTCACTTTCCGAATATAACACATGTGACTGGAGTGACCTCTAGTAACCCTGTTTACCCCCTTTTCTAGCCCTAGCTATAGTCTAACGGGGCGGTTTAGACCATTAAGCCTCCTCTCTGGAGCTCCTATTTGGAAAGGGACATTACAGTCCTCCCTTCCCGAAATTACTTGTCCTCGAGCAATACCAGCCCAGGGTGCTGCAACACCTGCTCGCTCTCCCAAGTAGCGTCCTCTACTGGAAGCCCTCTCCATCTGATCAAACACTCTCTGATGACCCTGCTCCTTAGTTTCCGCTCTCGGAACTCCAACACCTGCTCTGTAACCAGCTCCAACTATCCCTCCTCATCCAATGGGGGAAGCTCCTCTGATGTGCTAATGAATTGTCCCACTGCCTTTTTGAGGCAAGATGTTGGGTATGTGTTATATTCTTTGCATGTGTGTGTGTGTGGGTGCGTCAGATACGACGACTGCGGTTTTTGCTATTTTTAGCGGATTTTGCTATTTTTAGCTGATTTGTAAATTAATCTCGGATTAAGGGATTAGGGTTTTGGTATCTACGGAATACCTAAAAATATTGTATATATTGTATGGCGAATGGTGAAATTCGATATAATGAAAAATAAAGGTTTTCCCGGTTGAGGGTTTCCGGTAAAGATCTCTGTGTATTCTGTGTATGAGCCATTGATTAATTTCTGTATTGCTTAAGAATATATATGCATTGCTTTACTTCGCAGGTTTAAAACTTACACAAGATACGTGGAACACGTTATGAATCTTGCTCCCCTCTAGAAGCTCTAACTCATAAGCAACCTCGCCTACTCAGCGCATGATCCTGTAAGGGCCATAAAATCTAGGCTTGAGCTTCTCGACCCCACTCTTCTTTAGAGATGACTGTCTGTAAGGTTGGAGTCTCAAGAAAACCAAATCCCCAACCTCAAAGCTGCGCTCTATCCTATGCTTGTCCGCACTCATCTTCTGTCAATTCTATGTCGCCTGCAAGTTCTCTTTCAACAACTTGAGAATCTCCCGACTCTCTATGATCCAATCCTTGGCCTTGGGAGCTCTGCTCTCCCCAAAAACCAAGTCTACCAAAGTGGGAGCATCATATTCGTATAATGCTCGGAAGGGTGTCATACCAATGGACATGTGGAAAGTGGTGTTGTAGCAATGCTCTCCTAGATGTAGCCACTTAACCCATGTTCTCTGTTGTCCACCTACATAGTTCCTCAAATATCCTTCAACCCACTTGTTGACAATCTCGATCTGCCCATATGTCTGAGGGTGATAGCTAGTGCTAGGTGTCAGCTCCATCCCGACCAACCAAAATAACTCTCTCCAGAATGTCCCCATGAACCGACTGTCCCTGTCACTGACGATGTTCCTCGGCAACCCATGAAGTTTGAAGACCTCCCTGAAGAATAGCTCAGCTACCTGAACTGCGCTGTACTCTGTCGGTATGGCATAGAAGTGAGCAAACTTGGTCAATCTGTCAACCACTACATAGATACAGTCCTTACCCTGGACCTTGGGTAGGCATGTGATAAAGTCCATCGATATACTCTCCCATTTCTACTCTGGAATGGGGAGTGGCTGAAGTAGCCCTGCTGGAAGAGCATGCTTCGACTTGTTCTACTGGCAAGTCACACACTCACTGACGTGTCTCATAACGTCTTGTTTGAGGCCCTTCCATGAGAACCTCTCCCTGATCTGTCTATAGGTTTTGAAGAACCTCTAATGGCCTGCTAGTGGTGAATCATGAACTATTGTGAGGATCTTCTTCTTCAACCCCGAATCTGGCACCAAGTAGACTCTATCCTTGTAGAATATGACATTGTCAATGACCCTATACCTGTCATCCTATATCTGTCCATCCATCACCTCACAAGCGAACTTGTTCTTGGAATATTCCACTAATAAGTGGGATTTCCAATATGCTGAAATCTCCATCAAAGAACAGGTCGTAGGTCTCCTCGATAGTGCATCAGCCACAATGTTCTTCTTCCCCTTGACATACTCTATGTCGAAGTCGAATGCCTGTACCTTCGTCACCCATTTCTGTTGGCGCTCACTGAGGTCCTTCTGCTCAAGGAAATACTTCAAGCTATTGTGATCCGTCTTGACCACCAATTTGTTGCCCACCAAATATTGTCTGAATTTGGTCAAGGCATGCATGATTGCCAATATCTCCTTGTCATAAATGGAGTACAACCTCTCGGGCTAACTGAGCTTCCTGCTCTCGAATACAATGGGGTGTCCTCCCTGCATCAAAATTGCCCCGATACCACCGGATGTGTCACACTCTAGTACAAATGGCAAGGTGAAGTCTGGTAATGCCAATACTAGACAAGTGCTCATGACTTCCTTCATGTGATCAAAGGCTTTCCATGATTCCTCGGTCCAGATGAAAGCCCCATGCTTGGTAAGATCCGTCAGCGGTGCTCCAAGCTGAGAAAAACCCCAAACGAACCGCCTGTAATAGATGCAAAGCCCGAAGAAACTCCTCAACTCTGTTACATTCCTGGGCGTTGGCCAGTCCAGAATGGCCCTGATCTTTTCCTGGTGCACCTGTAACCCCTGTGCACTAATGATATGGCCTAAGTAAAGCAGCTTTGTCATACCGAACTCACACTTGGACTCTTTGGCATATAATGATTGTGCCTTCATGATGCTCAATACCTCATCCCAGTGCCTCATATGCTCCTGCCATGTCTTGTTGTAGACCAAGATGTCGTCGAAGAAAATCAAGACTGATTTCCTCAACAGATCTCTGAATATGTGGTTCATGCAAGACTGGAACGTGGCGAGTGCATTGGTTAGCCCAAATGGCATAACCAGGAACTCGAAATGTCCAAAGTGACATCGAAATGTCGTCTTCTCTATGTCCTGCTCTCGAATACTGATCTAGTGATACCCAGAGCATAAATCAATCTTTGAGAAGAAAACTACCCCATGCAGTTCATCCAACAACTCGTCAATGCGTGGGATAGGATACCGGTTCTTGATGGTTTTCTTGTTCAAGGCTCGATAATCAATGCACATCCTCATGGTGTCATCCTTCTTCAGAACTAGGACAACTAAAGAAGCGAATGGGCTGCTGCTCGGTCTGATGTGTTCCATCGTTGGCAATTCCTTGATTGCCTTCTCTATCTCATCCTTGAACCTCCTAGGATGACGATAGGGGGGGGATGATCATCGATTTGGCCCCCTCTTCCTGTTAATGTTTATGCCATTATTATAGTTCTTTGCATTTCAATAGATAATAGCAACATAAGAACAAGATCACTGAGAAATACACATTCACAAGAGACACAGCATTTATCCTGGGAAACCCTCTAGGGGAAGAAAACCCAGCAAAACTTCCTTAATATAAATAGCCAA
>SNQJ01S0022919.1:90865-108131 GCA_010110895.2 Picea sitchensis | reverse complement strand
TCCAAGTTTTTCAAACCAAGGAAGGGATTTTTCTTTCTCAATCTAAGTATTCTTGTGACCTTCTTCACCACTTTCACATGGATGCTTCTAAACCAACCCCTTCTCACTTTCAGTATGGAGTCAAACCTTTTTCCACTTGTACTATTCCTGAATTTGATGCCACTTTATACCATTAGTTAGTTGGTAGCCTCTTATATTTGAGTCATACTCGTATTGATATTTCCTTTGTTGTTGGTCTTGTTTCCTGGTATATGGAAACACCCCATGAAATCCATTAGAAAGCAACTAAAAGGATATTTGAGTATGTCCAGGGTACAGTTCAGTTCAAGATACACTATATCTCAGGGGGGAATCCTTTATTGGTTGGTTTGGTTGATTCATATTGGGACAAGGACCCTGATGATCGAAAGTCTACTGCGAGTTATGTTTACAGCCTTGGCTATGGACCTGTCAATTGGGCTTGTAAGAAACAACAAACTATTGCTCTTTCTTGAGAATATGCATAGTATTGAGCAACAATTAATGCAATTCACGAATCCTTGTGGCTTTGATAGGTCCTTTTAGAGTTTGGATTCCAACAACAACATTTGACCACCCTCTGGTGTGAAAATCAGAGTGCCATCAAGCTTGCCAAAGATCTATTTCAACATCAGTGTAGTAAACACATCGAGATACACATGCACTTCATCATAAAGTTCATTCATGATTAAGTTATTGAAATTCTCTTTTTCCCTATAGAAGATCAAGTTGTAGACATTTTCACAAAGTCTCATACACAAGTGAATTTTTCCAAAGTTTGATCTATGTTAGGAGTTCAGGAAGTTTTCATTAAGGGGGGATAGGCTCTAATTCCTCCTTCCTTATCCTATTGTGTCACCTTTGTAAATCCTTCAATCATATCCCAAGTTGTTCTTAAGGGGGGATGTTAAAATATTTAGACACTTAGGAGTTAGTTAAGATCAAATTGGTCTAATGTGTCATTAGGGTAAAGTGTGTTTCTTTATTATGCATTAGTATGCATTTTTAATTTAATGGACACGATATGTTTCCGACATAGAGTGATATGACAACTCATATTCTCTTCAATCTGAACATTGATCTGTGGCTTAACACCCGATTGGTCAATGATCTCTATTTAAAGAGAATGGATGGTCATTTGTCGATGATAAGTTGTGAGAAACTCTCTATAACATATTTTCTTTTACATTCATAAATTTCTTCAAGTGGTCGTGTTGTCTAGGGCCATGTATGTTTCCCCATAGAGGTTTTACCATGTAAAAACATCAGTGTGTTGATCTTTGGTATGGTTGTGTGAGTGGCTAATAAAGTTGTTCGTGCTCTATTGGAATACCTTTGTTGTCGAACAACATGGGGAAAATGTTGCGAAATGGTAGTTGGATCCCATGTGGCATCCTCATATTGTGTATCCTTCCACTGTACTAAAACCTACTTGATTTTGCACTGATGAAGACAACATTCTTTTTGGTCCAAAATTGCTTGGGTTTGAAACCAAATGGAGCCTTTTCATCGAATTCAGAAAGTTTGGTTTGAATCTGACACTTGGTTCCAATAAATTTCTTTAAGACGAAAACATGAAAAACTAGATGGAGATTAGAGTCATTAGCGATAGATAACTTGTAATCCATGGGCCCCACATGCTTGAGGATTGTATAAGGGCCATAAAAATTTGGGGAAAGTTTATGGCAATGATCTTCATTGAGGATTGTTTTCTTATAAGGTTGTGAATGAAGAAATACCTGGTTGACGTCTTGGACCTTGGAGACACCGGGTAGGTAGGATAATATCGTAGGTGGATTTTGACAATAGACCACCTCAAAGGTAGTCATGCAAGTAGCACCATGGTAATATCTGTTGTACCACCATTCAACAATTGGTAACCATTGAACCCAGTGATATTTTCAGTCAGACATGAAACAACTCAAATAGGTTTCCAAACACTTGTTGGTTTCTTCATTTTGGCCATCAGTCCAGGGATGATAGGTCCTGATGAGATGCAATTGGGTGCCCTAAATCTTGAACAATTATTGCAAAAATTTGCTAGTGAAAGTGGGGTCACAGTTAAATAAAATAGAGTGGGGAATTCCATATAGTTTGAAAATCTTTCCCATCAAAATTTGGTCCATGTAGGATTTTATGAATGGGTGTTAGAGGGAATGGAAATGAGTGTATTTGGAAAGGCATTCAACTACAACCATGATGACTGATTTATTGCTTGATTTGGGCAATCCAACATTGAAGTCCATAGAAATGTCAGTTCATATAGTAGGTGGAATAGGGAGAGGTTGGAGTGTTCCAAGAGTTTTGATTGTTTCCCCCTTATTGCATTGGCAAGTATCACATTTATACACAAAACCATAGATGTCCTATTTCATTCCTTCCCCAATAAAAGAAAATTTGATCCGTTCATGTGTTTTGTGAAAACTTGAATGCCCTATTATTGGTGAAGCATGAATTTCATATAACATAGTGGATTTAAAGTGATATCGTTTTCTCAAATACATGAAACCTTTATAGCGAAGCTCTTCATTTTTCCAAGATTATCCCAAAGATGTATGAGGATCTTGGATTAGGTGTGAAGGTTTCGGAGCTTGGAGCCATTCCTAGTGAACTTCCTTTAACCAATCTAATACAACAAATGGGAGTGAGAAGAGGGACATGTCTTCTTCATATTTCTGTGAAAGAGCATCAACAACCATATTTTATTTTCCCTTCTTGTAAATGATCTCATATTCATAGCCAAACATTTTGGTCAACCACTTAATTTTTTCAGGGGATGAAATTCTTTGTTCCAAGAAATATTTGAGGCTACAATGATCAATTTTAATTTGGAATCATTTCCCCAATAATTAAGGATGCGAGAGATCCATTGCATGTGGAATAGACAACATTTCCTTTTCATAGGTATATTTTCCCAAGTGTCTCTTAGAGAGTTATTTTCTAGAGAAAGCCAAAGTTCTTCCATATTGCATGAGAACTGCCCCAACTCCCTTCCTAGAAGCATCACATTCTAGAAAACAATCTTGGTGAAGTCGAGCAGTACTAGAACAAGATTTGTGAACACAGCCTCTTTCAAGGCTTGGAAGGATTGATCAGCTACTGGAGTCCAACTGAAAGAATTCTTTTTAAGGAGAGAAATGAGGGGAGCTGCAATTTTTCCATAATTCTTAACAAACTTGAGATAATATCTCGTTAAACCCAATAAACCTCTCAAAATTGCAAGTGTTTTAGGATGGGGCCAATCCTTCATAGCTTTTATTTTCTTAGGATCCACATAGACACTATCTTTTCCAACAATATTTCCTGGGTAATCTACTTCAGGAGCTCCAAAAGAACACTTAGACTATTTGAGAAAGAGTTTGTGCTAAGACAATAAATGTAATACTTGATCCACATGGGCTAGATGGACTTTCCAAGTTGTAATATAAATGAGGCTATCATCAAAGAAAACTAAGAAAACATAATGGAGGAAAGGGAAGAAGACATGATTCATGAGATTTTGAAAAGTAGAAAGTGCATTAAACAGGTTGAAGGGCATGAACAAGAACTCATAATGGTATTCATGAGTTCAAAAGGTAGTTTTGGGAATATTGACCTCTTTCATATGTATCTGGTGGTAGCCAAAATGCAGATCGATTTTGGTAAAGAACTAAGCACCACTCAATTCATCCAAAAGTTCATCAATGACAGGAATGGAAAATTTATCTTTAATGGTGATTTTGTTGAGGACTCGAAAATAAAGGCATGTGCACCATGTACCTTCTTTCTTGAGTACCATGACAATAGGAGAATAATAATGGCTAGTATTAGGACATATAGCACCCACCACTAGCAATTCTTGAACATTTTTCTCATTTTCATTTTTTGGGGAAATTGGGTGACGATAAGGGTGAACATTGGGAGCAACACTATCAGGGATAAGTGGGCTGCAATGATCATGGGCACCATGGGAAGGGGGGATCCCTTGGGGATTGTCAAAAATGGATTGGTGTTTGGAGAGGATAGATTGTATGTCGAGATGAATAGTAGGTGAGGGGGTCTCAACTACTTGAATGGCATGGAGTTGAGAAATAATGTCAGAATGACCTTTTTTGAGTAGTTTATCCATTCAGTGTCATAAATTTAATCTTGAATACACCTAAATACAAAAATAAACATCACAAATTGCAACCATTATCTGATAAGGGTCAAATATTACAAGATATGTAATATCCCGTTCTATTGAAGGAAAGATATATATACAAAAGTGACCCAAATAAATATCAACTCAATATTCCAACATAGAGAAAGCTTAATAAATTACTGAACTCGGAGGAGAAGAGAGAGATGAGGAACTTACTTTCTTCGAAGAAACCAACATACTTGTAGTATGGGGGCTAGAGATTGTAGTGATACCTTGATATGGAAACTACAAAAAAGAGTGGGGCATGTCTCTCCACCCAAACATAGACCTTGCTACTTTAATCTTTAGTAGTAGGTCACCCTTGAGCCCTCAATCGTCTACTATGCCATCAATTCTTTAGCTTTGTTCTCTCTATATATCAACCAAAAGAGATATGGCTTTTTCTCCTTCTTTCCCCTCCTTATATAGAATCCAAGAACTTGATCCCTAGGATCCACTTGATTTCTTTATTATATATTTTAGGTTTTTTCCATAGATTGTCGTTACTTATTTTACCATTTTATTTTAATTACCCCAATTATTTATTTTTAAGTACTTATTATGCATCCTTATTATTTTTTACTTATTTATTTATTCAAATAGTTATTATTATTATTATTATTATTTATGAATTTAATGATAATACGAGGATGAACCCTTTAGGATGATGATTACACTTCCTTATTATTAATATTTATTTAATTAAATAATAATAATAATAATATGGGGCATAACATACTCCCCTCCTTCAAGGAACTTCATCCATAAGTTAACTTTGGTTATGTTAGTTATATTTTTTTAATTAGCTCACCATATCCTCCACAACACCCTATTGGCACAGGGGTAGACCCAGGGTTCAACTCTAACAACGCGCCATCAAGCCCCAACTACTGGACCTTTCAACAACATCTGTGAAGAATATGCAATCTCACCTGAAGTAGCAATAGGGGGGTTGCAGGACACAGGTGTCTACAACCCGAAGAAATGCAAATTGGATCAAGAACAAGAACACTCAACAAACTAGCTATTCTTTCCCTCTCTTAAGCTTACCTCGCAAGTTATATCTCAGATCTAACACAATAATGCAATAATCAGTATAACAGAAAGAAAAGAACACAACATCAATCACAGAGGACAACAAGATATACTGGTTCACCCTCTCCCTAGGGCTACATCCAAAGAACTATGTTTCTTGATATATTAAGATGGAAACATACAGTTCTATCTATGCTCTTAGCTTGTATATATTTCTCTCTTTTTCTCTTTTTCTCTTCTCTCTTCTCTATCTCCCCACCCTGTGCACCCAGCTACAGGGTTGATCTTTTCACCCAACTGAAGATATTACAATACAAGAATGCTCTCACACTTAGCACTTCTCTCATACAACAAGAAAGAACAATGACCAACCTTGAACGACCAATAATAACAACAACCTCAAACCAACCTTCCCTCACTCCTCTCGATCTTTATTTATACATTATAATGACTCTCAGACATCCCTAGGCCAAAACCTAGGTGTCAAAACCCTAAATACCAAAACCCTAGGTGTCTAAAACCCTAGGTCCACTTGACCCACGTTTTCATGGCTTCGCTAGCCTGTCTTTCTATCTTTTCCACGATATGGTCCAAAGCATTCGTTGGTGGCTTTTCCTGCTTGTTGAGTTGTCCATGATCCATCCTCCTTGCGTATATGTCTTCCTCGATCTTCTCGTTCAACGACTCGCTTTCTCTTACTTCGCTCCTTCTTTTCTGCTTCTTTGGCCACTTCGACCCATTCTCAGTCCATGTGCCTTCCGCATAGTTTGTACTTCACCTTTTCTCTTCCTTTTTCTTCACTTTCTTCCTTAAGCCATAAACAAGGGCCAATAGGCCCCCAACACTCACCTATGACTCATCCCGAGTCACTGCAAGACTAGACCCTTTATTTTACTTTGAATTCAGACTATGCAGAGTAGCCTGTGCTTTCTACTCCGTCCCTCTCCCCATGTGTAGAATGTATTTTTTATGTCTGGTACCTAGTTTCAACTACACCTGGTACCTAGACCATTTGTCTTATTCTTTTACTCAGAGATGCAAGGCAGCTGGTTTTCATAGTACAATTTCAACCGGCTCCCATTCACTAAGATTTCCTTCCATTGTCCATTCAAAGTCTTCAATTGCACAACTCCTCCTTCTATAATGTAGGAAATATCATATGGCCCAAGCCAATGTGTCCTGAAATTCCTTGGATGCTTCATGAACTTGCTTCCATATACCAGTACTAGATCTCCTTGCTTAAATGATTTCTTCTTAATGTGTCGGTCATGGTAAGACTTTTCTCATTCCTTATGTACCTGCTTATGGAATCCCACATTGAATTTGTCTTCCTCCAGTTCCACCAACTGCTTGAGCCTATTTTGAACAATGCCAGTGTCATCCATATCTGTAAACACTGCAATTCTTAGAATAGGAACCAAATATTCCATAGGTACTATTGCTTCTAGACCATAAACCAACTTAAAGGGAGTATGCATTGTCAACTTCCTGCAAGTGGTTCTATAAGTGCATAACACTGCTGGTACTCTCAAATTTCAATCATCTTTGTTCACACTGCAAATCTTCGTCAATGCAATCTCCAAGATCTTATTGAAATCTTCAACTATCCCATTCGCATGTGGATGGTATGGAGTGCTCTTATGATGGTGGACTGCAAATTCATGAGTCAAGGATTCAATAGATTTATTAATAAAATGTGTGCCTTGATTGCTCATAAGGATCTTCGGGCATCCAAATATGGTTATGATATCATCAAATATGAACCACACAGCTATAGTTGCACTACAGTCCCTAAATGCTCTTGTTTTTTCCCATCTGGTCAAATACTCTATCGCAGTGATGATGTATCGAGCTCCTTTGCTCTTTCCTGGTGGGTTGATAGGTCCCACAAAATCGATAGCCCATTTCTCAAAGGCCTGTAAAGTTAGTTGATGTGCTAAAGACATCTCATCTCTTCTAGAAGGTTTCCCAATCCTTTAACATACATCACAAGCTTTGTAGTATTCCTTAGCATCTTTGTGTAAAGTGGGCCACCAGAGGCCAACTCTAAGAACCTTTTGCGTTGTTGCTTTCCTTGCATAATGTCCTCCTGCGATGCCTTTGTGTGCTTCTTCCAGAATCAGTGGTCTCTTTGCCTCCATAACGCATCTCCTCAAGACCTCGCCAGGTCCGATCTTATATAGTTGTCCAACTATAAGTGAAAAATCTGTAGCGTGAACTACCAGTTGTTTCTTCTGAATGACCATATATTCGCGAGGTGTCATTCCTATTGATAGGAACTGGATGATCTCAGTGAAGTGATCATAAACCATTCTAATGGCCAACAACTGTGCATCTGGTAGTGTATCCTCCAAACTGGTAGGTTCCTCTCCATGTTTTAACCTAGATAGGTGGTCAGGTCCCTTGTTCATTCTCCCTGGCTTAACCACAATCTCAAAATCATATTCCTGGAATAACAATAACCATCTTCTTATTCTTCCCCCCAACACTGGCTTGTTGACTAAGTATTTCAACGCAGAGTGATCAATGAACATCTTAAAATGTCCTACCAACAAGTAGTTTTGAAACTTTTGCAGCGTGTACACCATGGGTAAACCTTCTCTTTCAATGGTAGTGTAATTTATCTCAGCTGTAGAGAGCTTCCTGCTAGCGAAGGCTAACAGGTGATCAATATCTCTTACTCCTATTTTTTCTAACACTGCTCCTAATGCAATGGACGAGGCATCGACGTGCACATGGAATTCCTTACTCCAATCTGGGAAAACCAAAATAGGCACAGTAACCATTTTTTGTTTCAGTGTATCGAAGCTCTACTGACATTCCTCTGACCAGTGAAACTAACAATCTTTCTCTAACAACTTTTCCATGGGTGTTGTTATTTGTGCATAGCCCTTGATAAAATTCCTGTAGTATCCAGTATGTCCCAACACAGTGCGCAGTTGTCTAACTGAAGTAGGGGGAGGTATATCAACTATGATGGTGATCTTGGAAGGATCCGCCAACAACCCCTGCTTACATACAATGTGTCCCAACAATACTCCAAAATGCACTTTTTTAGGTTCAGGGAAATTTGACATTGCCTACATTTATCCAACGTTAGTCTTAAACATTCAATATGATCTTCCAGTAAGCTAAAAACAGTCCAATCATCAAAATATGCTTCCAAAAATTTATGTAAAAATTCCTTGAATGCTTCGACCACCACCCTAGAAAAGATGGTTGGTGCATTCTTCAATCCAAAGGGCATCGCTGTGTACTGGAAAGAACCCCATTCTGTTGCAAATGTGATCTTATGTCGATCCTCCTTGGCAATCGTGATCTGGTGATAACCTAAAAATCCATCTATGAAGGAGTAGACTTCTTGTCATCCTACATTATCTAACACTTCGTTAGTAAATGGTGTAGGGAATGGATCATGTAACCATGTATCATTCATTTTACTTAGATCTACACAGATTTTGATCTCTCTTGACTTCTTGTCTTGGACCACCATAGGGTTATTCCACTCTGATTCTTCAACAAGTTCCATGATTCCTTCTTCCAACATTCTGTCTAATTCAATCTTGAATTTCTGCTTATACTTGGGATTCAATCTGTAGGGTCTCTTCTTGACTAGCCTTGCATCTGGTTTTAAGGGGATCTTCATTTCTCCCATGGTCCCTTTAATGCCCTTCATGTCGGTGAACTTGGTTGGAAACAAGTCCTCATATTCATGCAATAGTTTTGTGATCTTATCAATGGTGGCATCATCCCAATAATATCCAACGTTTGCGAGCTTAGGTGCTTGCTCTGATCTAATGCTAACTTTATTGATTTTGATTGGTTGTCCAATAAAAGGTACTAGTTCTACTCCTGGTCCTTCAATGTCTCTCTATCCTTCAGTTTCTGTGATGTTAAAATTCCTAGGATCATTGTCTTCATAAACATTGATATTGTAACAACCTTGCAATTTCTGAAGAGGTGCAGTCCATTCATCTTCCTCTTGCTCCAAAGGGAGGTTAGGTTCCTCCTCAAAGACTTTCCATCTTAAAACTTGTAAATCTTGATCTACTGTGGGATATTGAATTTCAAATAACATTGTAGCTACAAAGTTCTGAGTCATACCGTACCAATTTGAAGTGGTGAGGTGCAGTTCTGCTTGTAGATACCAATTAATATGTGTTGTGTCCAAAGTGTTAATGAATTTATGCACCCACTGTTTCTGACGAATGTTGCTCCAGGCCTCATCACAACTTTGCACATGGTCCTTCGGACATCTCTTACGTATGTATCTAACTTCACACCCTTCGATGTGGTCTGAAAAGAGCATTGTCATCAAAGTGTGTCATTGCACCCAATTTTTGATGTTCTTCTTGTGTGTTCCCCACCAACTCATTGGCATTTATTTCAAGGCCTCAGTTAGTGCCAACAACCTCTATTGTACTAGTACAATTTCTTCAAATTCCAACAAGAAATTTTCTAAATGATTTAAACCCTCAAATGTGGGCAGAATACTTACTTCTGTGCCAATCCCGCAAACTTCCTTGGTCAAACTAGCACACCTCCATGCATAAACTTCATACATTTTGTTTTGCCAATTCTCCAGTGCTTCTTCTGAATCTGATGAGCATGCGCTTTCACTTTGCCATCTCAAATTCCCGTATGTTGTAGGATTAATGTAATCCTGCTTCCTTTCTGTCAATATATATATATATTCTCTAACTCGTATGCACGGTCTTCTTCTCTGATAGGTTCTATGTATCTGTGACCTTCATCAGGATCAAGAGGTGCAATGACCCTAAGGCCATCACCTTCAAATTTCATTCTTCGTTTCTTTAAGTCAACGACAGTGGAATTATTGAAAGCCTAATCAATTCCTAACAACACAGGATACAGACAACTATCGTCAACTATCTCAATCACCTCAAAGTCTGCAAACATCCATACCCTGTCGATGTCCACAGGGACATGCTCCAATCTTCTGAAGGGGCTTACTACCTGCTGATTAGCCATCCTGAGCCTGATAGGGGAATAAATAAACTTAGGTTTTCCCATGAGTGCCCAGGTTTTCTTCGTCATAACATTGACTTCTGACCCCAAGTCGAGGACCAAATAATCTATGTTAAAATCTCCAATCTGAGCATTAAAGTGTGGTTCCTTATTTGTCCTTCTCTTCCTAGATACTTGATGTACTTCTTTATTCAGCAACAGATCTACCCTACATATCTCATATTGTCTGATCAAATTTTGTATTTCTTGTACAACTCTTTCATCCTTAATCAAATTAATGCAAGTATATAAGAATTCCATAAGCTTTATTACCTCTTTTCTTTCTATGGACGAGGCAGGTTGATCGAATTCCATAGGCATTCCACATTCTCTCACTTCTGGTTGTGTCTTTGATGAAGAATCCAGATCTCTTCCAAAAAAAATTCTTGCCTCTTCAAACGTCTGCTTCTCCTTCCTTGTATCAAACAACTATTTCTTCTCTACATCTCTTCTGACCCCTGATTCTTCTATAGCCTTTCCTGGAGCCACTCTGTCTTCTCCTATAATAGTGCCTCCTCTAGTGATAACAGTGACTCTAGGATCCTCTCTGCGAGGTTCTGCTGAGATTAGTTGTACTTGCTGGTTTTTTCCTTGTCTCTTCTGGAGTTTAGCCAGTAATGTTGGACAATCTTCAATCACATGTTTGAATGAGTTGCATTAGCTACAAGTAGTACAAGGGTTATGAAATTCCCTTGCCAAGTGACCTAACTGTGCGCAGTTATAACAAATGATCTGACCTCGACCTCAACCCATGCATCCTCCTCATCCTTTTCCTCTTAATCCACCACGAGGGTTGAAGTTTCCTCTTCCTGGAGAGTTAAACTGCATAGCATTTCCTTCATGTTGCATCTCTCCTTGAATCCTATATGTATCTCTTAACCTTTCATGAAAGAGGTCATAAGCCCTATAATCCTTCTCATCATGCCCCACAAATTTACAGAATGTGCAGTAGAGATTGGTAGGTGTCTAGACATATGTTTGCACTTAATAAAATTCACCAGGGCAATGTCTATTTCTACATACCTCACACTAGGGTAGAGTAACTTGCTTCAAAGGGCTCGGGGCTCCAGAGGCCAAGTACTCATTAAATAGGGGACAATGATCCTTATCATGGCCCTTTGATTTGCATCTAATACACCAGATGTATTCTCTTTTATCTTTTCCCTTTTCTTTATTTATATCCTCAACCTACAAAGATAAGCTAGTTAGCTGACTCACAATTTGACTCATACCTGAGATGGATTATCCCATAGGGGCTGATTCTAGTTTCATGGCGATCTATAGTGCCTCAGCCTGCGAAGCAACCTTCTGTTGCATCAGAGGAATTCTGATGTGTGGTAAGAGGGGAAGAATGAACCATTCCTTATTCTGCTCATTTGGGATTTGAAAACTCAAACGACTTGTCAAGGTATTAAATCTCTGATCAAACTTCCAAACAGGTTCAGTTACTCTCTACTTGTTTTCTTTCAGTTTTGTAATACACTGCGACTCCGACTTGGGTTTCTTGAATTCAACGGTCAATGAATTTTTAATGTCATTCAACAGTTTAGGCTGTGTAATTCCTTTAACAAACTTCATGTACCATCTCAATGCGCGGCCTCTTAGGGTAGTACTAAACTGATCTCTCTTAACATCTTCATCAGTGATATTCTTAATACTCCATACAGCTTCGCATAAGAACCAATGTTGATCAGGGTCTTCAAATTCATCTCCCCTAAAGGTGGGTAACCTCATCTCATATGCCATAGATCTTCCTAGATTTCTTGACTAAGTGTGCACTAAACCGCTTGCACCAGTGCTTCGAGTGCTCTGATAACTTAGGTTACTCTGGTTACTTAGTGTTGCTAAAACAATAGGACGAGTAATAGTACTTAGTTTGACGGTAGGTGCAACCCCTGAAGTTACTGATTCTTCTCGGTGAGGTTCTTCAGTCTTCCCTTCCTCTACCCTAGTGGACTATGAATGTTCCTCGTTCAACAACTCTTCTTCTTCTCCACTATAGAATCCTTTGTCCTGTGCTAGTGGCTCATGATTCTTCTCAAACAAGTTCACCAGAGGGACTTCTCTGAATGCTCTCCCACTGTGCATGTGTCCGACCTTTGTTTCATTGTCATTGTCTGGGTTCTTGAACATTAGCTTCTCAATCTGAACAATTATTGTATCTTCAAGATGTTCTTCTCATGCAATAACATCTTGATCTTCAACTTTAGAAAGTGTAAAAATTTTCCTTTAGGTCCTTTAAAGAAATATCTCTCTACTTGGCTATATGACTCAACTCTATCAATAGAAAAATCAGTAATGTACCCTCTAATAGTGCTATCAAACCAATGGTCTACTTCTCTTGACATGACATTATCAACTCTCTTGATCTTCTTGATAAACGTCGACGTCCAAACCACAGGTGGTCTAGATCTGAACTCAAACTGGGTATTTGCTAATCTGGCTAACCACTTGTATAGCTACTTATGAATTCCTCCAAATAAAATCTCATGTATATCACTAAATATATACCTTCCCAACTAGTCTTATGTACTAAGATTAGGGTTCTTGTTCTGGGATTCAACGAAGTCCTTTTCTTGTTCTTCTATAAACTTCTGAATCTCTATATCCAATGGAAACCACCTTGACATTCCCTCAAGAAGATCTCGATCCTGACAACAAAACCATTTGTTGGCACAGGGGAAGACTCAGGGTTAAACTCTAACAACGCACCAACAAGCCCCAATTACTGGCCCTTTTGGCAACACCTATGAAGTAGATGCAGTCTCACCCGAAGTAGAAATAGGGGGGTTGCAGGATCCAAAACAAGAACACTCAATAAACTAGCTATTCTTTCCCTCGCTTAATCTTACCTCGCAATTTATATCTCAGATCTACCATGATAATGAAATAATCAGTATAACAGAAAGAAAAGAACACAACATCAATCACAAAGGACAACAAGATATATGTGGTTCACCCTCTCCCTAGGGCTACGTCCACATAACTGTGTTTCTTGATATATTAAGATAGAAACATACAGTTCTATCTGTGCTCTTAGCTTGCAGATATTTCTCCCTTTCTCTCTTCTCTATCTCCCCTCCCTATGCACCCAACTGAAGGGTTGATCTTTTCACCCAGCTGAAGATCTTACAATACAAGAATTCTCTCACACTTAGCACTTCTCTCATACAACAACAATGAAGAATGACCAACCTTGAACGACCAATAATAACAACAACCTTGAACGACCAATAATAACAACAACCTTGAACCAACCTTCCCTCACTCCTCTTGATCTTTATTTATACATTACAATGACTCTCAAACAGCCCTAGGACGAAACCTAGGTGTCAAAACCCTAGGTGTCTAAAACCCTAGGTCCACTTGACCGACATTTTTAGGGCTTCGCTATCCTGTCTTTCCGTCTTTTCCGCGAGGTGCTCCAAAGCATCCGTTGGTTTCTTTTTCTGCTTGCTGAGTTGTGCACGATCCATCTTCCTTGCTTATCTGTATTCCTCGATCTTCTCGTTCAATGACTCAAATTCTCTTATTTCGCTCTTTCTTTTCTGCTTCTTTGGCCACCTCAACCCATTCTCAATCCATGTGCCTTCCGCGCAATTTGTACTTTTCCTTTTCTTTTCCTTTTTCTTTGCTTTCTTCCTTAATCCATAACCAAGGGCCAACACACCCTATATTAGCTCATGTATCTTCCACGAAACCCTATGTTGGACTAGTATAAATCCACCCAAGTGATCCCAGCAGGCATTGAAATTCCACATCACAACACCGGGGAAGTGCACATACTCTCTATCTATCGTTCTCAAATTTCACAACTAGGCTTAAAGCTTACCAGCATGTCTAGAGCCCCAAGGCTCGATACCTCATCTGTCAATGAAGGCATCTAGATTGACACTCATGTACAACATGAATCTTGAAAGGCATACCTAAACTCCCTCCACAACTACTAGGTACAATCCCATGCATCGAATTCCAATCCCACAACACCACTGTGTGAGCAATAATCTAGCCATTCTTCAGGACTTCGAAATCACAATTCCAACACAAGGAATAAAAATTACTAACATACATAGTTGACTGAGTTTTCCCCATCCCATAACGTGCTACTTGTAATATTCTCCTTTGTGGTTTTGGGATCCCATGAGATCATGAAATAAACTAGCCCGCTAGTGGATAACCTAACAATCACCACCTCACAACATGCAATCAATGCATTAGTCATAATATCAACATCTGAAAGAAATAATCCACATGCTAACTATCACATGTCATCAAGAGAATACAACATCATTATCATCACCACATGCTCCTGTATTTCATCATAAAACAACTTATTATAAAATAATTACATGCAATTACATCATGTCATCACATCAGAAGATAATATTGTGAGAAACATAACACATATTTATGAAAGGCAGAGTCTTTCATCAACATGATTAAATGGAATCATATAAAATCACATGGAAATACCATATTCTCTTAAGATAGCGTAACATCATCAACACATAATGAATACAAATCAATAAAACATCACAAACATTCTTATCATGATTTTTCAACAAAATCAAGCCCCTAGCTTGCAATATTAGGAATACCAACTATCACACATAATGAAAAAAATATCATTAAAACATCCATTTAGCATGCAAATATACTTAGTTAAGTTTGTCAACCTGGGATGGATCATTAATACTATGGGTAATAGGTTCTCATGATTATAATTTCCTCTTCTTTCAAAAAGAAGGTTGGCATATTATGGAATCTGTATAGTCACCCTATCAAATTGCAAGTTTCCCATTTAATCCATTTCATATTTCCTTGAGAACATGAACATTTAATTAGTTTATGTGCATAAATTGATTCAATCATGCAAATAATCCTCCTAGAAATGGATTACCTAAAGTCAATGATGGTCTTCCAAACAGTGCAAGTGTTCTCTAGTCAAGGTACCAAACTCTACAGAAAAGTCTAACTTAAAGTTTATCTTTCCCCATTATCTTGCACAACCCAAGGGAGTGCACCCCCTTCTCTACACCGTGGTATCTTGAGTTGTCCCACTTCCCTTCAAGGTTTCCATCACATGTCGGTTAGGAAGTATCAAAGAACTTTGGCTCTTGGAACTCCAACTTCCTTTAGGAGTCTCGAGGTACCCTCCAGGATTCACACCTTGGGAAACCACCCAACCAATTTTCACTCCAAGGCTCCTACTTATTTGAGGAAACCCAATCATAATTTTTCATTGAATTCCGCAATCGAACTCACCTAGAATTCCATGGATTCATCTATAACATAGGGTTATAGAGATTTCTCCGCTCACCCTCCACATACATAGCAAGAAACTGATAATTCCAATGGTTAGAATGGTTCAATTTCCATTATAAACAGGGCTTAAGTCTACATGGCCCTCATTTGACACACTGTCATCCTTAGCTAGTAGGGTACCAATTGTTAAGAAATATCTATTGAATCTCCTACCCAAAGTATCAAAAAATCAATTACAAATTTCCATACCTTCAAAATATGTAATTACAATCAAACATGGTACATTTCAATGTATATTTCATGCAATTTATAAGTAACAACAAAGTATACAACCCATGAAAATGTTCTCATTCTATTCCATTCCTGTATCTTTTATCATACAAACATAGTAAGCAAACATACATAGAAGAAGTTACAAAATAAAACTATACTTATCTTTGATGAATGTCTGCACATATGGTCTGGCTTTGTAGGAGTGGATTTCCTCCATGTTGTAGGCATCCACTGCATACACCACTCCTAGGCTGGACTCTGAGACACAAGGACAAAGACTACCACCTCAATTATTGTAGGATATAACCTACATTCTAAATGGAAGGGAACCAAAGTCATAAATGAAGAAATAATTACTCACATTCCCACCTATAATCAATCCATCACTATCTGATTCAACCAACTTCTATAATGGAAAAATGAAACAGTCACAATAATGCAAAATATCACATATTGGGGAACTACGAAATATCCTTGAAAAAAAAAACAATCAAAATATCATAAGTCACACTCTTCCAAATGTGCGAGTGCACAATACATTGATGAATTCAAGTTATGTAATGCCTTTGAAAAATGAAGATAGTGTAGCATCCTCGTGGACATAAAAAATCTAAGATACAAATGGGTAATGTTCAACTAAAATAAACATTGAAAGATTTAGATCATATCTACATTTAATATTTTCAACTCTCAGAATCTAAGTATAGTTATCATAACATGAACTCAAGGGAAACAACCATCATGCATATACAATCATGGTAGAAAATGGATCAATATCATTACAAGAAATGAAAGCAGGAAGAATTCCTAAGAAAAAAAACAACTCATTTATATGAATAAACAGATATAATATATTGTTAAATCTTGAGCACACACAAACATACTTCAAACTGATTTCGAAAGATCAGTTGTCTCTTGTTATAAATCCACACAATTCTATAAATTGTCAAGAAACACCTTCAACTACTATAATTTCATCAATTTAATGAAAGAATTGTATTTATGGGATCCACAACTCCCCGACCATCTTGGTTCCACTTGTTAGTTGGAGACATCATTGTTATGAAATCGACATGTCACTTAGATGGAAATTGAACTTGTGTGGGGAGGATGACAATCATTTCTCCTAACCAACCAAGATAAACAAAATTATTGCATTGTCTCCACATCCTCCTATTGATTTGTTGTTTCCACAATGTTTTTATTTGAAGAAAAAGTGAATTAAAATACTTGTGTTTTCACCACGAAGAGTGTGATCTAGTAGAAGGTTCGATCTCTAATTAATTTTCAATACACTTTGGTCGCATTGATTATGGACTTAGTTCACAAGTAATGGTATAAAGATGAAGTTTACACATAAAAATATAATTTAATGTATAATCATTTCTAATTATGTTGTCATAAAGGAATTCATGAATCAATCACTTTAAACAAAGACAAGTTAAAAAGTCATCCCACTATCATTTTTAATGTAGATTTTGAAGC
>SNQJ01S0022919.1:66619-90855 GCA_010110895.2 Picea sitchensis | reverse complement strand
GATGAAGTTTACACATAAAAATATAATTTAATGTATAATCATTTCTAATTATGTTGTCATAAAGGAATTCATGAATCAATCACTTTAAACAAAGACAAGTTAAAAAGTCATCCCACTATCATTTTTAATGTAGATTTTGAAGCCCAGGTTGGTGGGTAATTAGTTTTGGGGCCATCCAAAATTTCAATATTAATATAATAATAATGGTCTTTTAATCGTGGTTAAATAAAATCTATATATCCTCTCTTCACGCCAACATTACATTGGAAGCATAGGATGCACACCACTTTTCCCTTAAAAATAATATATCACATTGAACTCTCGAGTCCTTATGTGTTGATTAAATCAGTTCGCCTTCCTTGGAATCAAACTAATCATAGATTTGTGATTTCCTAAGATTTCCTATTGGAGTGGTCAGAGTCATTTTAAAGCGACTCCACTCGATTCGACCACTCATAATTGTATAATAGCATGTATTGATTATTGGTATTATTCATAAATAATATAAAATGAATGAACTAATCGGTTGAACCTATTAGCACCCTGTAAATATGCTCGGCTGTCAAAACAAAGGACAAGGGTAACTATTTCAACCAGCTTTAGAGCTGAGGCACTAGCCTTCTCAACTTAGAGTGGGTTCTCTCGTGTCACTTGATATTTCTTTAGAGATTGGTGGCTAGATTTGTCAAGTGTTATAGGGTGGCTGAAATAATAGAGGTGATATTTGGGCTATGGAGTTGAAAATGAACAATGCATTTACAAGTCATGAGAACTATTAAGAGAAAAAGGCTAAATGAGGCATTGAGTCTGAGTTTAAATTGAAAATTTGCATGGCAACAGAGGAAAGGAAAGACACATAACTGTATCAGAGCATATTTGAATGAATTCTGACCTAGTCAAGAGAAGAATCACATAAATTTAAATTGCTAAATCTAGAGCGTCATCAGACGAATTCCAGACTTCTAACTCTCCAATTTAAAAGAAGAAATTGTAAATGAGATTTTAGAGACACAAGAAATACATACTACGAAAGGGAACAAAACTCATATCACTTCTAATTAGAATCTTTTCATAAACAGTTAAAAAAACGCTTCTGCATTATATGTTCAGTTTAGCTCCATGATTTACAAAACTTTCCTGTTACGAGGGCAGGGCCCTGTTTCCCTCATGCTTTCTATATCCTCAGGATGATATATATAGATGATTTACTAGTGGAATTCAAAACGATTAAACTTCCACATAATTCTAAAAATAGAGATCAATTACAGAAAAGGAGTAGTGTATAACAACAGTTCTCCTATTTTAAAGGGACCATTACAGACAGGTTTGCATATATGAGGATTTTTCTTTGAACTCCATATGTCCAAAAAAATTTGGCACGTACTCAATTCTACCTGAGAATTTATTCCAACTTATCGATTTCTTCCTTTAGAGTGCTCAACCAGGCTAGTTGATTTTCCCCAACACTCTCAACTGCCTCAGCTATGATTTGTGTCTTCTGTCGTTTGCTTCATTGCTTTATTATAGGGTTTTATCCATGTGTCTATTGATGATTAGATCCCTCATGATAGGATTTAATTTGACCCCTGATCCTGGTTCTGTCGCAGGGTCAGTATGGAATTTGGTTGCTATATCTACACAATCGACTTTTCTTTCTTACTTATTGATAAACTCGCCACGTTAGTCGAAAACCCTGTTTCACTGGATATTGCTTGATTGGCTTCGTCCACGTCATCCAATTTTGAAGAGACCATGATTTTTGTTTTCCTTAACTCTACAGGAATCTGAAAGTCGATCCAGTTTGAGATGATGATTTTCTGGAGCAGAATAACGCCACCCATATTTGAAGATCGGTAGTTATTGAATTATAATAATGAATTACTGACAAGATTACTTGCAAGTACATTGGTTTATCACGCTTGGCCAATCTATTTCGAATGATGAGTCTTTGAGTTAGTTATCTAGCGGTGTTCACCTAACATTTCACGGACGTGAAGTACCTGAACGAGTGACGTGAGGTGATTTGACCAGCTGTCACCCTTCCCCACACGAATTGTTGATTTGACATATTAGACTACGTGACATTAGGGATTTTGGGAAAATGGTTTCAGCCAGACTGCTTTTCACCCCGATGTACCTCTGAGGGTGCCACACATCCACGAATAAAACCACGGTAGTTTTCCCCAGCCTGCCTTCACATAATTAAATTTCGTGCTATTTCGCCACCCGATATGGGTCTCGACCGTTGATTTTGGGCTGCCTTGAAATCTATGGTCTATTGGATCTTTTCTTTTGCGCTCCCGCTATATTTGTCCACATGCTGCCATATATGTCCTGGACTTCCAAATTGCGCCATGTCTCTACATCGCTCAAGTCCCCCACTAAATTTGAAACTCGAATTTCAAGTATAATTGTTATGGTGATAACATAGGCTCCAATTGGGGATGATATCCTCCCTGTGAGGTAGAAAAGAACTATGGACCTGGTGCCTTCTTCATTGGGACGCTTTCAAAACATGTGCGTGTATCTTGTTGTGTCTTGGAGACTGAACGTCAAATCTTAAAACCGGACTTTGCAAACAGCTGGATGCTGAAAAAATATTGCTAGGATCTAACTGTACATACTACTGAAAATTTAAAATGATGCCCGACCAACATGCTTATTCTCACAGTCCTACCTACCCTATCTGTTGAAAAGGACTATCAATCAAGTGAAATCATAATTCCAATGTAGCCATGACAACATTCTATCCACTGTTCGTCTTCTTTGCACTTGCTTGTTCCAAAGATTTTTTGTTGACAATTCATTCAAAATTTCATCCATAAGTCCAATTCTTAAAAAATTTAAAGAGCCTAGACTGCTCACTTACTCCAACAGAACTACAAATGGATATTCTAAAATATGCACAAAACAACTATCATGTTTCACTCCTTGTAGTGCGTTTTTGTTTTCAAGTGATTTAACTTGTTGATTTCTATTGAGATACTGACAGATTTGCTGAGAAGTCTGGTAGTAAGAACTTCTTGAGTCATAAGGCAACCATGGTGGGAGAATATCATCTAGTGTAAAAAGATTCATATTTGATACAGACATTGATTCATCACTTTATTTATATTTAAACTTGCAATCCACTATTATTTGTAGATTCTGATTGTAAACCTTTTCCATAGAATGTGTCTTGGGATTATGAATCATATGAAAGAATGTTTCCTTTTCAGGAGTCAAGATAGAAGAGCAAGCTTCCTTCACAAGTGTTTTTTCACTACTTGGAGTCTCCATAGATGCAGTTTCAAAGCCTTCATTCATGTCTAGGACGCTTAGAAATAAGATTACTATGTCATTTTCAAGGGAAGAAAGACAACTTTGAAACACTTTGTCTTGCTGGAAATATTATTGAACATCCACATTAGTTTCAGGAGAATGAAAATGACCTTTGACAACAATTGCTTGATCAACTTCCTCTTCTTTTTCAAGTTGGTGGTAATTGAGCACAGGTTGTAGATCTGAGCTAAAGTAACCTTCCATGTGATCAACAACATGGTTATCAAATGTATGAGAATGTTGTTGGCCTTCTTGATTGATGAAAATTTCTTCATGTAAAACAGTACCACCGTGGATGCAATCAG
The DNA here is from genome assembly GCA_010110895.2 of Picea sitchensis. Classification (NCBI taxonomy): domain Eukaryota; kingdom Viridiplantae; phylum Streptophyta; class Pinopsida; order Pinales; family Pinaceae; genus Picea; species Picea sitchensis. The sequence goes on along the minus strand of SNQJ01S0022919.1, from coordinate 87,229 downwards.
ACTTCCATGCTTTCTCTACTATATCATGAGTTTCTTTCAACCATTCAAGGGAAGAAAAACATAATGGAAGAGAGTTTTTATTTGCAAGTCCATTTCTTTTTTCATATTCAATACCATTCTTGGATGCTTTCTGATTTGAAACATTATAGATATTTTGTTTCAACAGTTCGAAAGAGGAAAAACACAATGGCAAGGTTCTTTTAAACCTAATTCAAAACATCCTTCATTCTCTTCACTGTTGTCATAGGAACATTTTTTAATTTATTTGGATTGTTGAACATGTTCATTTTTAGCTTTGTCTTCGACCAATGGATGCACTTTTGAATTTACAAGATCTTCTACACAACAAGTAATAGGGTCATCAAACACATGAGAAGAGTGTTGCAATATCTTATCAATTTGTTTTGTTGGTTTAGTGTGATTTTGTATCAACACAAATTCGTTTGCCTCAATAATGATCTTAGAATTTTCTTTCAACAATTTAAATGCAGCAAAGCATAAAGGTAGAGAATTCTCTTCAACTGATCCAATACTTTTCTCTTTGTAACTGTGATACGTAGGTTGATTTCTCTCACTGTACTGCTGAAAAAGAACGTCTTCAACATCACAATCATCTTCATATTTGTCATATACAGGCAAATCAACAACATATGAAATGCCATCTAACAAGAACAAACTAGGAACGTCAACCTGTTCTTCAACAAACTGATTTGAAAACTCATCTTCTTGACTGTCTACAAATGAATACATAAAACAATCAGAACTTTGCTTATCATGAGATGGATCAGAAGCTAAATCAACACCTCCTCTTTCAACAAGTGGTATATAATTTTTTGCAGAATCATTGGCATTAAAAATTTCGAGAGGGCATATGCTTTTATTAATTCTCTGCTCATGGTTTAAATCAACCATTTTCTGTTCATATTCATTGTCATTTTCTTTAGCATCTAACTCCTCATCTCGATTTTGTTCACATGCTTGGATATTGTGTTGAATCTCTTGAGCATCATTAAGCATTTACTGTAATGACTTAGATCTCCTTTCCATCAGAAGAAAAGACAAATTTGGATGAAGATTTGTTGTATAATGGAGCATGGCAGCAGCTTCAGTAGGTTGAATTTCTTTGGAAAAATTGTAATCAATACTGGAAAACTTTCTATTGAATATAGAAATAGTTTCATTGCTCTGTCTTTCCAGGGCATAGAACTTTGTAAGTTGTAGATCTAAAGATTTCTTCTTTCCCCAAAACTTAAAAAAAACATTCTTCAACTCCTCCCATGAGCTAATTGTCTCTGGATACAAATGTTTGAACCAGTCTTTGGTATCCCCTTTCAAGGATTGAGAGAAGTCCCTCATAAAGACATCATCATGGTCAATTTCAAACAAATCTACAAAATGTTCAAATCCTTGGACGTTCTTTTCAGCTGAGATGCCATCAAGTTCCCCATCAAACACAAGAAGATACTCATAGTATTTTGGAGGAAAATCATGGAGGAATTTGGGTAGCCTCAATGGTATGTATCTTTGTTGGGTTTTGGAGGATGTTGAACCAACTACAGTGGGAGAAATATCAGCCTTAGCTTCGTGGAGCTCATCAACTTGGTCATGATCATCATATGGCCCAGATGGAAATTTTTTGTCAAAATCAGTGATACCATGAGTATATGTATGCACAACTTTAAGAGGAGGATATACTATTGTAAGCTTCTCATAATCATCATTAGAATGAAATAGATAAATAAAATTTTGTTTGTCATGTTCAAGGAGGTAGCGGATGCAATTTATAACAAATAGTAAAATGCTTTGGAAGAGATCCCATTTTAAGTACCTATTTTCTTCCATGATGCCTTTTCATGCCTATGTCAAGGTATCTCGTCTCCCAGTGGAGTATCCGAATTATATTTTAAGTTTGAGTGGAGTCACCAATAATGTTTTGGAAGTTGGATTTTGCATTGAGAGTGGAGTTGCCATTGAAAATTCTGGATTCTTCTACCAATGGAATCACCTTCAAACTGATTCTCATACGACTCCCAAGGGAATGAGAGGAAAATATAAAAAAATCCACAACCAAAGGATTCATCTCATCTTTCCTAGAAGCAGAAGAGCATCGAGGTTTTGACTAGAATACGGAGATCATAGATCTCACACAAGATGCCTCAATATCTCTCGGCTATACCGACAATTCTGATTGCAGTTATCATAGGAGGAAGACAGGGGGAGGATACAGATTAAAGAGAAAAAAAAAAAAATTCTAAAGGGAACCTCAGGAGCCTGGTCCTTGGGGAAGAAGTGGATATAATTCAGGTCATCATATGGAAAATCAAACTCCAGTAGGAAGAGAAAGTGGTAGAACTTTCTCCCTTAAAACTATGATTGACTGGATGCATTCTTCTTGGAAGGAACACCTTGGCTATGTCCTAGAGATCATTGAACTCACTAGGAACTGGTGTTCTTTTACCTTCTTGCAACCAGAACATGAAAAGTGGGTGCTTGGAAAATCCTGGAGTGTAAATAACTCACCTTTAATCCTAAATCCTTGGAGCCCTCTTTTTGACGCCAGTAGAGAGAGACTAGAAAAAGTATTGGTTTGGGTTCAAATACCGAAGCTTCCTTTGCATTTATGGTCTTTGTAACATTTCAAATTGATCGATAATTTATTGGGGGACTTTCTAGATATAGGCATGACCTTTGAAGAAACTAAAAAAAGAAAAGTGGCAAGGGTTTTAGTTAGTTTAAATGTCAGGTAAGGTTTAGGAGAAGAAGTCGATCTGAGATGGGGAAGCCTTACCCACACCCAAAAACTAGATTATGAAAATGTCCCCTTTAGATGTAGGAGGTTCCACCAGTATGGAAATCTGATTGCAAACTATAAAATGACCTTAAGGACCAGAGGAAGGGAATATAAAAGCGACAAAGGAAATAAATTTGTTTAGGAGGAAAGAAATCATACAGAGTCTTCTGATGATGGAAGACAGGTCTCAGCAGGTCAAATTCAGGCAAAAGAAATAGAACAAGATGCTCTAGTGCTAGATAGAAAAGCTTCCTTAACTACTTTAGGATCCAAAGCAACAACAGAAACTGAGAATTTGTGCATCTCCAAGACACGACTGTATATGGTACCAAAATCAACCTTGGGTATTTCTTTATCCTCCTTTCCTCCTATTATTGTTTTAATAAACAATTTAAATTTAGAATGAAATGAGCCGATGAAGGCTCTCAAAAACATGTCTCTTTTGAACAATTCCTCTTAGTTAGCTTCTAGACCCCCCTTTCCTTCGGATTTTTACTCCCCTACAATTGACCATCCAATTCCAAAGTGACTTTGTATCATTAAAGAGGACACCACCTCATCGTCCTCAGAGACATCGCTGGGCCACTACTTTCTTAGATCCCAAAATTTTGTTTCTTCAGGAGTTTTAGCCAAAGAAGTGGTTAAGACGTTGGATAAAAGTGGTCATGGAAGGAAATCATTGATTTCAAAAGCACAAACCAAAGCCAAGAAAGACCTTTTGGTCGAGAAACAACTCTCAATAGAACGGGCACTTAGAGCAAGGTGGACCTAGGGAAAGGGTTCGCGATGAAATGTTTCTTCTTTAATTGCAGAGGTTGTTGGAATATTGGTTGTTTTCATTGATGTCAACCCTAGTCATTGGTTTTGGATCGCAAGATTGAGGAAGGTATTTGGACATGAAGGACAATGCACATGCAGATAAAACACCCGTGGATGGATATTATACATCATTTTGTTTCCATTGGTATGTGGCATGTCACGTGGATCCTCATGGTTGAAGATAAATGAATTTTTGAAGATGACAAAGTGAATTTAAGAAGGAAGTACATGTAGGCCCTAAAAATAATTAAAGAAAAGAATTACAAAATAAGAAAGTGTCAGGTCAGCCCTAATGTTAAAAGGAAGTGACATAAATGGTATAAATAAATATCATTATACATTCATTTGATACACAAGTCGAATTTCAGAGGAAATCATAAGTAAAGAAGGCCATATTTCAAGGGAGGATGAAGTATTTTGGTGATGTGTTCTAAGGTATGTTATTTTCAGGTCATCTTACCATTTTCGCTATAAATTTTTTGCTAGAATGATTCAGATGGTGAAATTTCTATGGTAGTAAGAATACATGTCAAGGTACCTGTGGTAAAAGTTTCATCTCTTGATTCGCTGTAATTATGGAGATACACTCTGTGGAATATAAGGTTTTTGACCAGTCCTGAGGCTGGTCAATAAACAAGTGTTCCGGGTAAAACTGTCATAACTTCTTCATAGAGAATCCAAATGACATGGGACCAATTTCATTGGAAATATTATGGACTTTAGTTTCTTTTGTGGGAGTTTCAGAATCTGATGTTAAATATTGAGCGTGGGGAATTCTATACAAGTTCGGTCTCCTGAATAAACCAGAATTGAATAAGGTCTACCATTCTTTCTATAACTTTCTTTTCGAGAGGATTCAAGGAGTGAAACATTGAGAAGTTTCAGAAAATACATTGACTAATATTATCTACAGGATCAAAGTATTCCAAGAATTGAATAATTGCATAAGTTGAAGAATTCTCATGAAGCATTATCAGGTTCTATGTGATGGTTGGTTGATGGTGATGATTTAATGTAAAATTTTATTATCTCTCATATATTCTTGGGTGGAAGGAAGGGACAAGGATGGAGAGTTCAAATATCTCTTGATATTGGAGGATTGTATCTTCCTCTTGGAGGTTTATCCCTCCCTTTACATTTGGAAGTTGTATCTACCTTTGGAAGTCATTACTTCCCTTGAGAAATAACTATTGATTATTTCTCATATATTGTGCATGGTGTATTGTGGTGTATTGGTGTAAATCTTATACTATTGTTCATTGATCATTGGATATAATTGAATGGTTTAAGTATAATATGAAAAGTTTTTAAATTGTACTTGATATTGATTCACCCCCCTCTCAGTATCAATAGGGGTCTGGCTAGCCCCCTCAAAATACCAGCACTAAAAAGGGTGATTTGTTCCAAACACCCCGAGGTTTTGTTGTTACAAGAGATGATGCGTGAAGGAGAGGAGGTAAAAACAATACTGAAATAATTACTTTTGGTTTGGTATTTTTAAACCTTAGATGCTTCGAGAAGATCTGGGGATTGGAAATAGGTTGGAACACTCAAACTATCAAAGTCTCAAACTCCTGGGGCGTGGAGTCAGGGATAGGAATAACTATTACAATATCGGAGTTAGAAGAAATTCTTCACATCATCAATGCTTATGGTCCTTATCAGAAAAAAGGTCCATTTTGGGACACTCTTTTTAATAATTCCTTCTTGAAAGACCAGCTGGTTATTCTAGGGGGAGATCTGAATTTTTCCTTGGGACTCTCCTAAGTCTGGGGTGTGCATGCAAGAGCAGAACCCCTAGCTGGATACTTCACCCAAAAACTTGTTGAGTGCAAATTGTATGATATTGAACCCACCAAAATCAATCCAACCTAGAGAAAAAATAGGGTGGGGGAGGATAGTATAGAAAAAATGCTAGATCATTTTTTGATTATTGACTCTTTACTTGAAAAAAAGTTACAAATGAAACAATGGATTGGATATGGGGGCATTTCTTATCATTATCCAATTTTCTTTGAATTAAGACAGGGTCCAAAAAAGCTAGCAAGCCCCTTTAAACTCAACAAGAATTAGCTAATGGATGACTCCTTCATTAACCTTGTGAAATAAATTTGGATACCTTATCTCCAGGAAAGCAATCAGTCAAAAACTTTCCACTTTACCGAAAATTTAAAAAGGATTAAAGTAAAAGTAAAGATTTAGGCTTTTTAGAAAACACAAAATGAAGACTTGGAGCTTAAAGAAATTAAGTCCCATCTACAAAGGATTTATGAGGAAGAAGGGGGAGTTTATGAAACTCCAGAAGCCAAGACCTCACTAATCCATTTGGAAGAAAGGAGAAATAAGCTACTCAAGGATAAGGAATAAATGTGGAGGATGAAAAGCAAAGCTACTTGGCTAGCAAGTGGAGACGAGAAAACAAAGTTATTTCAGGCTTTTGCTAAAGGTAGGAGGTGTGCAAATACCATATGGAAATTAAAGGATCGGGATGGTTATCAGGGAAACACTTTTGAGGGAATGCCAAGATTAGGGGAAAAGCATTTTCAAGACCTTTTCAGAGTAGAGAACCAAGCTACAATAGAAGAAGTGGCTCGTTTGGCTAAACTCTTCCCTAGATTCGTCGATGAAGAGGACAACAGAATGTTGATGGAAAAATTTACAGATGAAGAAATGAAAGAAGTAATTCAAAGTTTCCAAAAAGACAAAATCCCAGGTCCAGATGGCTGGACTATTGAGTTCTTTTTGGGGTTTTATGACCTCTTGGGACATGATTTACTTAAGATGGTAGAGGACATCATAATCACACGGAAAATGCCACTAAGCTTAAATTCTACTTTCATAGCATTAATCCAAAATACTGACAATCCAATTTCTTTGGATGAATTTCGACCAATTTCCCTCTGTAATTCCATCTACAAAATTGTTTCGAAAATTATAGCAAGAAGGGTGAAACAAATTCTCTCTAACAAAATTTCGAGTGAGAAGTTTGGATATTTGGAAGGAAGACAAATCCATGAAGTTGTAGGGGTAGTGCAAGAAGGACTACAGAACATTAAATCTAGAAAAATGAAGGGTACAGTGCTAATAATTGATCTCTTCAAAGCCTACGAAAGAGTAAGTTGGCTCTATATTCGTTTTTTACTAACTCATTTTGGATTTGTAGTTCCCTTCATCAAGTGGATCATGAGCTATCTTACAACAATCACCTTTGCAGTGCTAATTAATGGTTCTATCTCCCCCTTTTCCATTCTAAAAGAGGCTTAAGACAGGGTTGTCCACTTTCCCCTCTACTTTTTCTTTTAGTCATTGAAGGACTCAGCAGAGCAATTTGGGAAGAAAAAAGATTATGAACTTTATGCGAAATCAAAGTTTCACAAACCCTACAAATTACACACCTACTTTTTGTGGATGATGTGCTAATTTTTTGTATGTGATCCAGACAGGATGCAGAAACCCTAAAGAACATTCTAATTCTTTCTCAAAAGCAACAGGTATGGTTATAAATGAAGAGAAATCATCACTCACAACAAATTTGCTATCAGAAGAAGAGCTTTGAGCCTTTAGATAACACTTTCTTTTTGAGGAAAATAAATTGGAAGAAGGATTGAAATACCTAGGTTTTTCCCTAAAACCTAATGACTATAGGAAAGAAGATTGGAACTGGATTTTGAAGAAATTGGAAAAATACTAATTTTTTGGAGTCATAGATGGCTCTCACGAGCTGACAGATTAGTTCTAGTCAAATCGATATTGGAACCCATTCCAGTCTTTTGGATTTAACTCTCTTGGATCCCAAAAGGAATTTTGGAAACAACTATAAAAATCACCTTCAGATTTCTCTGGAGTGGCAAGAAAGAATCACATGTGACCCCCTGGGTTCGTTGGGAGAGGATTGTTATTGCGAAGGAACTTGGAGGATAGGGTTTGAAAAATGTTTTTCTCTTCTCAAAAGATCTGGCAGAAAAAGGAGGTTGGCGTCTAATAAACTCTTCAAGTTTATGGACCGGGGTGGTTATTCAAAAATATATCGAACCGACTTCTCTGGAGACCTGGATTAGGAATCCACATAAATCCCTGAAAAGAGTTTCAGTTATTTGGAAGTAAATTGTTAACTCATTCCCAATCATAGGGAAAGGCCTAGCTTGGAAGAAAGGGAATGGACAACGGGTTAGATTGGGAGCAGATCCTTGGGCTGGCTGTGATGGATAGCACATACTTCTCAAACAACTTATCTTCCTCTGAAGAACTTGGGGTTTTGATACTTTAAAAAATCTTGTAGAACTTGGTCTACCAACCATTTGGTCCCAAGGATGGCAATCAATAAATGATTTGGGTTTAGAAGAAGAGGATGTTGCAGAGATGGAAAGGTATATATCAAGCCTAAAAAGATCACAGATTAGACTCGGGGATTACAAGGATGAACTTATCTGGGACCCAACTACTTCAGGGATCTATACACCCAAGGAAGGCTATATCAAATTAAATTTAGACTTAGTGCAAAGAGAGCCATTCTGGTGGTCGAAAAAAATTTGGAAGCTTCCATGCCCGGACAAATCAAGACTATTCATGTGGAATGTCTTAACAAATAAGGTGTCGACTTGGGAAATACTTAAAAAAAGAAATAATTTTATCCCTGGATGGTGCTTCCTTTGTAAATCTGAAGGAGAATAAACTCTTCATATCTTTTTGGAATGTTGATCCATCAAACACGTCTGGATTGAAGTATCAAGACACTTGAAACACTGTTGCACTTGGATCGGCCCCTCTCTGGAACAAGCCTAGCAAGACTGGTGGTCGAATAGGGAAAATAAGGGTCTCAAAGCTCTGCCACTTTTGATAATCTGGGGAGTTTGGATAGCTCAAAACAAACTCATTTTTAATGGAGTCACCATGACTCCAGAAATCAAAGTAGTCAAAAGTATTTCCCTTTTCTCTTCTTACTATGATATTGTTGAGAGAGTAAATATTCGACAATCTACGAAAGACGAAATTGATAAATCAAAACCTTGGGGTTTTTTTTATGGAGCTTCCCAAAACAAAAGATGTGGGGGACAGGGGATTTTGTATATTTTAGATTCCCACTTTTTTACGCTGGCTACTGGCCTAGGGATGGGAACAAATAATTATGCAGAATTTATGAGCCTCAAACTACTCTTTTCCTTTTCCATTGAAAAGAACTGTAAAATGCTTACCGTTTTTGGAAATTCAATGAATTTCATAAAATGGATTAAGGCACTCAAATATGTACAAACATTATAATTTCTAATTTAGTGGAAGACATCCTTTTCTTATAGACCTCTTTTGATTCTCTCACATGCCGACATGTTTACAGGGAAAGAAACAAAGAAGCGAACATGAGGTCAAAAGAAGGGACAAACATTGCATTGGGCTAGTGGAAAGTAACTGAGTTCCTAAATGATCATATTCAGGATCACCTACAACAACCTTTTTTGTGAACATATTAGACAAAATATTCCATATGTAAGAAGCTTCTTTGATGAAGCATATTTTGTAAAATCCAAACGGATTTATATCCCAACAACCCATTACAGGAAGGACATCTCAGAGCTAGATCAGTAGCAAATATACATACACAACAGCTGAATAGGAATACACTCTGAAAGTGTATCTACAGAATGTAATTTTTTTCTCATCAAATGAAATAAAATTACACTTTTTTCCTTGGAAACATTGATCTCTACCATCTAATTACCTTTCACTTTCCTCATTCTACCTTTCCCGACCAGGACCTCCTCTTCAAATTTGTTAATGTAATTGACATCTCAAATTTGAGGCACCTTCATGTTTACTACTAATTTAGGAAGATACTGACAAATATACACTAAGGATTGGTATACCATATATCCCTCCACCACATAACCCTCAGGACATGCTCTTTGTCTAATGAAATCCTTCGATGACTTCAAGTGCCCCTCCACCATCCACATTGACCTTGTGTGTACAGGGTCACACATTTCAATCTCCTCAACTTGGTATATGAGGTAGTGTTCTTTCACATTGAAAAAATACATAGGTAGATACTTTTGCAGTTCACACATTAGCTGAGGAATTTATCTCCTCCAATATTTTATATCTTCTTTATTGATTTATTTAGATGACAACCACCTACACATGATAAAAAGAAAATCACAGGTTTCAGCAACAAATTTTATACATAGCAAGTAAAACAGATGTTGACAAGTTCAACAACAAAGATTTTTCATATAAATCATTATTTACCTCATGTATTTTCCAAGATCATATATAAATTGTTTTACATTGTTGTCAAGTTGTCAGGGAGAGATAGGGGTAAACATAGTGTAACAAAAAAGGGATCATTATGTTTTTTAAAAGAAAACAAAATTAAAGTAGTAAAAAGAATTATTATCAATATAGAAATCTACCAAAATAATTATCTTAATGAAGGTATTCCAGTCATGAGTTTTCAACCCACCAAATTCACCTTTATTCATTAAGATATTCTTTACGTTTGAAGCAAATACCATGGGAAATTTAATTTTCTAAATGACCTCTTTTACAACATTTCTTTCATGCTTTGTAAATAACCATGGAAGACTATTTTGGTGTCCATTTCTATTTGAATAAATCACATTTTTCATTGCATCGTTGGATTCTTGAATGTCAGTTTTGAGAATTATTTCTTTGTCACTCCTTCCATCTAAGATTCTCCACAATGTTTTTGTTACATTCTTCCCAATATTCATTGTATCAAACAAATGAGTTATTTGTAGGTGCTCATAGTAGGGAAACCTACTAAATTGTATAGGGTAACTTTTCATTCCTCGTGGAAGCCCATTAATGCCTTGACGACATTTATGAAAAAAAAAAGAGATTACAACAATAATTGTTAGATAGAATAAACAAAATTCAATACAAATTAAAATTGTAAAAAATTAATATATATGATACATAGACTAATAGATTACCTTGACAATTTCTATCACATTCCTACCTCCATAGGTGAGGTGTCATTCTTTGTGGTTTTATTTCAATCTCTTCTTTCAAATTTAAAAGGTGTTTTCCTGTAGTTCGATACATATGGTTCTTAGGGAGGAAGTGCCTATACTCATCAAACACATCCTTTACTAAAATTATTGAACGACGATATTTCATCCTAGGACCACAAACTAGACATGCAAATTTACCCTTTGTTTGAATACCTACAAGATACAGATTAATGTTAGTATTATTTATATAACAAGGAATTAATATTTAAGAAACATGCATCATATTTTCATAAAATTATATACTATTAAAGTGTAGTAGTATGTTACATGACATAAAAATGTGTTATCCCTAGGGCATCATGGATTGTCCATGTAAGTATTCCATGGAATTAAAATTATTTTTTTCCTATTGTTCTAGAGATGTCATACATAGTGTTGCCGACCATAACTTTAGTAGCCTGTCGACATGAGGCTCAATATATGAATTCATATATTTCACTTCATACTTACCTAATTGGTTGAAAGTACACATAATTAGTACCTTGTATACATATAATAAATTATGCAACGAATAAGACAAATGAAATGTGACTAATCCAGGAGGATCTAGAATGCTAAAATATTGATCATCTAAAATGATCTTGAAAAATAACCTCATTATGTAGAAATCGACAAGAGCTTTCCAACAACGCATGAATCGCCTAAAAAAGACATCGTATGAGAAAGTTATGGTCTTTCAAAGTTTTGGAAAAAAATAGGACAGAAGGAAAAATGAGGGTGCCACGTGACAAGCCCAAAAACTACCACATGGACCATATGTATAGCTAAGATGGCATAGGGTGACATCATTTTGACGTTAGCAGGATGATGTGGAAGTGTGATAGAGTGCCACATGTCACCCTGAAATGGACAAATTGGAACCCAATTGGACCAGTAAAAAGTGGCCACATGTCATCTGTACAGATGATGTGGAAATTGTACAGTCCACGTGGAACCATAGAAAGGATGACAAGTGGCCAGTCATACAGTGATGTGGCATGACAAGTGGCATATCCATATAGGTACATTCAGCAAGTGGCATGGAATATGTGTACAGTGGCAGTGATGTGGACCAATCAAAGAGTGTCATATGGCACTTTCCAATTGGCCAATGATGGCTAAGGGTTATCCAAAAATTTGTTTGGGTCAACGAGAATTCAACCCCTAACCTTCGGCATAGAGGTCCAATGGTCTAACCAACCCGACTAACTACTTCATCAAATATTCTAACAAGGTTTAATATATTTATGTTATATTAAATGTTATATCCTATAAATGGGTGTCGGTCGGGGTCGACCCCGTGACCTCTGGTCTAGGTAAACTCCATCATATCACATGCACCAATCACTATGCCACATGTACCGATTGGTTACACCAACCAACCATATTACATTTAAGTTGAAGTTGTGCCAACCTAGGTATATAGGAGGGTCAGGTGGGGTTTGACCCCTTGATCTCCCCTATTTAAACTTGAGCTCAGAACAATGCAAAAAGGAGGCAACATGGTATTATGTGCAAAAAACTAGCAAAAATCCCGAGGTGGATTTTGGTCAAGTACTAGAGTTGTACTATTGTCTTGATGTGCATGTCGAGGAGGGTTTTGGGCACTCTATCCAAACATGGTCAAGTTTATACTCATGTTTCTTAGTTTTATGAGAGGAGTATGATGGTGATGTCAATTTTTTGTTAAAGTTATTTGTACGAAAGTCTTAGTCCAATTTTCCTTTTATGAGAGCCATAGTCTGATTTTGCGTGAAAAATGGGAGCTTTGAGCACCTATTCATAATATAGTCAATTTTATACTCATTTTTCTCATAATTTTGAGAGGAATTTAGTTGTAACCTATATTTTTGGGGCTAAGCAATAGAATTGAAGAGGTATATTCAAATTGTAGGAAACTCATTATAATTTTGGCATTTGAGCAATATAGGGTGGTCTCATTGTTTGGAAGTGGACTCGGAGATGTAGCCCAAGAGGGGTGAAGTCCACCATCAACTATTTTTTTATTAGTTCTTTTATTTTTTGTTGTGTTTTCTCTCATATTTATACAAGTTAATCATCAGTTTAATGATTTTTTGGATTAGTAAGGACCTTCTTATGTATGTTTTGCAAATAGTCAAAGATGATCATAATATTTTGAATCAAGTTAGATGCTAATTTCATATTAAAGAGTAATTTGAAATATAAGGATTTTCATATCAATTTGGCATCATATCTGGTTTGACGTATATTTGCAAGTGAATGTGACGATATTTAAACTCCAGCTTGGTGAAGGTATGCTTGAAGACTTCTTGTTTTAAGAGCACAAATATCTTTGTTGCAAAGGGAACTATGGGAAAAGGTCTAATGAAATTAAGGCTTTAGAAAGAAATGAACCAAAAGATTCAAAAGGAGAATTATGAATTGGGGATGCAACTACAATATATTGCAGATGAGAAGTAAGAGCTTCAAGACCGGTTGGTAAGCCAGGAAGAATTTCTCATGGGAATTATTCAGTAATTGGAAAGTGATTTGCAGGACAAAGACAAGATGTTAGCAAAAATCCATAAAGTTGAGGAAGTGGAGAAGGAAAAGTATCTTATGCAATAGAATCCATCTTCTACAAAAGGTTTATAGGCAATAATTGAGGTATGACATGAAAATAATCCTTCATGTTCTTATTCTTCCCATCAAGATGAAAATGTTTCTTTGAATGAATTTAAGGAGAATACTTATGGTATTAGATTTAAGATACTAACCAAGATGGGATATGATGGAAAAATTATCGGCATCAATGACCAAGGAATGACTAATCGCATATAGGAATAGGGGAGACCTCATTATGAAGGATTGGGATATGGCCAAGAAGGCGATGGAGAATGCTCTAAGATAGATGAAGTAAGGGAAGCCTAAAATGAAGAGGTTAAGATACTTCATAATATTTCAGTTCTACCAGAACAATATTCCAGCCCTAGGAAAGGCATCAAATGCAAAACATATCTAAGAAGAGGTGAGCATTACAAGGAAGGAATGAAGACATTTCCCACCTGTAAGACTGGCATAAATTTATGTTCTATATATTCATGTGTTTTATGTGGAGATAATAACAATTGTATGGAAAAATATTGATCCAGGTGGATATCGGTGGCCACCCTCCTTTTCCGACTGGCTCAAAACAGTTTTCTGGCAATTTTGGCAATTTACTATTTTTAGCAGTTTTTAACTTCTGGAGCCATTTTGAGGGCCCATATGAAGGTTTTTTGAGATAGAGGTTCTAAATGATATTTGAAGGCATGATTGAGCTCGAAAAATGATCTCTGCGACAATACCTTTCCAAGGAGCTATCACACGCCTAAAACGGAGATTGTATGCAAAAGTTACAACCCCGGGAAGCTGATGTACTCACTTACCCAAACGGGGCCCACATGACTTTTGGCGCTTCATCTCCTAGGGTTAGGTTTTTGGATGTATAGGGTTTTTGGAATTCCTAGTTATTTTAACAAGGCCTTTAGAGCCTCATTTTAATCATCTTCTTGCGAATGCGAGTAGCCGTCACATCTCTTCTCAGAGATAAGCTACCACCATTCTAGCGAGTCTTTCACTCTGTATTTTTACAGTCTCTGTACATTTCTTTCATTAATAGAAATCATGTATTGATATATATCTGTGTTTATGGTTGCATCTCTGATACATTTATGTTATCTTATTGAATATCTGTGATATCTCTGTGCATTTCTTTATTATATCTCCACTCGCATTTCGTGCTGAAAATAATTAGGATCAAATGTTGGAAGAGACAATCCTTATAGGAAAAGTCATCCAAGAAAGAGGCTAGAAGAAAAGGTCATTTCCCAAAAAAGAGTAGGGAGAATGATAAGAAAGGATTGCAGTTCCAAGATAGGAACAAGAACTTCTACACTCATTGTGGTAAGAATGGTCATTGGATTGAGAAGTGTTGTACACTTCATCCACAACTATGTCCAAAGTAGAACCAGGAAGATGTGAAAGCACTTACAAAGATATAGGTAACAACCTCAGTTGAAGTTGATAGTATTGCTGAGAAATTTGAGAGAGAATTATTTTTAATGGCTTGTCTCAACAGTATAGTGTATGAAGGCATTGAGGTATGCTTCATGGACAGTGGCTCATTTCGCCACATGACAAGAATGAGATCAGTATTCCTTACCTTCTCAGAAATAGACATAGAATGTTATGGGTTCTGGGACTAATACCAGGCATGCAGTAAAGGGATTTGGATATGTGAGGTTCTAGGTTGAATCAAGAGGATTTATAGGAATAGAGTAGATGTTATATGTTCCAAAGTTGAAAGTGAATTTTCTCTCAGTTTCAACTTTCGAAGACTAAAGATATGGATTTGTGTTCTATGATGGATAGGTACTTGTATATTCATAGGAAGCTACTCAAGATGCAATAGTGGTGCTTGGTGTCAGAAAGGAGAGATTATATAGGTTTCTTGGACAACCTATAATTGGATCTAGTGGTTTCTTGGATTCAATGTCAGATTCAGTATCAAAGGAATTTTCATAGACATGAAGTTGTGAGACTCCTTCTGGTACTATTGGAAGAATGATTCCATGAAGAAGCCACCTATCCCTTCGGTGGACAGTTATTAGAGAATATTCAATTTTGGGAAAATAGTTTGTAATATGTTTATTTGTAAATAGAAAAAGATAGCATGCATATGTAATGCCTTCTAAATTTTGTTTCCATTCTTGTAATAGAGGGCTTTATTAGACACTCTTGGAGAATTTTGAGAGTGAGAGGGATCTTGTATGTATTTATAAAGCCTTTTGGCGACAGTGAAGATAATTGGTGTAATATTGTCTTATTATTAGCTAATGAATTGCATATGGATCGAATTTCCTATGTAATATCATTCTTTATCTGAAGTATGAAGGTAAAAGAATGGAAGAATGTAATGTTTGACATGTACATCAAGAGCAGGAAGAGAATCGTAGTTATGCAATATCTTCCTAGAACTAGTAAATAAATAGTCTTCTTTGTATAAAGATAGTAGGTATAATACTTATTACAAAAGTGAAATAAGTATTCCATGTAAAGTGTATGCATTATACTATGTACATCATAGAGATGTTATGTAAATTCCATGTTCATATAAGATGTATACCTTGTAAAGAAGCAAGTCAAATAGCACAGATGTTTGTGGAAGACATGTTTGGGTTTTTCTATCAGGGAAGGAGAGAAGGAAATGAACAAGAAGTTCATTCAAAGAATCCAATAGATACATCAGACAGTACAGGAACAACAAAGCCAAGATGGCTCATGGCATGACCAGCACTAGAATGATATAGTTAAATATGAGCAAGACAAAGACCAACATTCGAATTGGCTTCATTATTGTCGAGATGGACTGTCTTCAAAAGAAAAGAAGATGGGAATGAATGTTAAGTTCAAAGATCAGATATGGATATTGTGGAGCTAAGAGTCAGTGAGAAGACTTATGTAATGAAGGAATTAGTAGCTAGAACTAGAGCCAAATCCATAGTCATGGACTATATCTAGTAGCCATGAGCCAGAACTAGAGTCAAAGTTGTTGCCAAAAGCCAGAGTCAAAGCCATGTTCCCAAGAATAAGATATAAATACGTTGATCTAGATTGGTTTCCTTGAGATTTTGGAATTTCAAGAAGGAGATCAAAATATGTATCTAAGATAAAGATCCATGATGAAATTCCAAGGAGGAAATTCAAGACAGAGATCAGTTCCAAGATGGAGATCAATCGAAGTATATTTCAGTAAGCTGAAAGAGTGAGGAAGCTTATTCACAACTAATTTTTTTAATAATTCATGAAGTGTATTTTAGCAACGTGGAAGAGTGAGGAAGCTTTATCATCACTAAGTTGTTGAGTAATCCATACTTTTGGAGGTCCAAAAGTTCTTCAGTGGGGAGGTGTGATATAGGAGGATCAAGAATGATAAAAAAATGATCATATCAAATTCTCTTTAAAATGACTTCATTCTATAGATCTCAATGAGATATTTCCAACGGTGTGTGAATCACCTCAAACAGACATCGTATGAGAAAATTATGGCCTTTCAAAGTTTTGGCAAAAAATAGGAAAGAAGGAAAAATGAGGGTGCCATGTGGTAAGCCCAAAAAATTCCACGTGTATCATCCATACAACTGAGTTGGCATAGGGTGACATCATGCTGACATCAGTAGGGTGAAATGTTAGCACGATAGAGTACCACGTGTCACCTGAAAATGGACAATTTGGCACCCAGTTGGACCAGTAAAAAGTGGCCACATGTCATCTGTATGGATGGCATGGAAACCTTACAGTCCATGTGGCACCACTAAAAGGATGAAAAGTGGCCAAATGTACAGTGATGTGGCATGACAAGAGGCATATCCATACAAGTATATTCAACAAGTGACGGGGCATATGTGTACAGTTGAAGTGATGTGGACCAATCAGAGAGTACCACATGGCACTCTCTGATTGGCCAATGATGCCTAAAGGTTATCCAAAAATTGGTTTGGGTCAATGGGAATCAAACTCGTGACCTCCGACATAAAGTTCCAATTCTCTGACCAATCTGGCTAACTACTTTGTCAAATATTCCAACAAGGTTTAATATATATGTGTTACATTAAATGTTATATGCTATAAAGGGGTGTCAGCTAGGGTCAACCCTGAAACCTTCGATCTGGAAAAATGCCTTCATATCACATGTGCCAACCACTATGTCATAGTTATCGATTGGTCACACCAGCCAACCATATTACATTTAAGTTGAAGCCATGCCAACCCAAGTATATAGGAGGGTCGGGTGGGGTTCGACCCCCCAACCTTCCTTATTTAAACTTGCACTCAGACCAATGTACAAAGGGGGGAGCATGGAATTACATGTAAAAACCTAGCATTAATATCGAGGTGGATTTTGGTCAAGTATAAGAGTTGTATTGTTGTCTTGATGTGCGTTCTAAGGAGGGTCTTTAGGCACTATATCCAAAAATGGTCAAGTTTATACTCATTTTTCTCAGTTTTCAAGAGGAGTGTGATGGTGATGTTGATTTTGTGCTAAAGTGATTTGTATGTAATTCTTAGTCCAATTTTCCTTGTATGATAGCTATAGTCTTGTTTTACGTGAAAAATGGGAGCTTTGAGCTCCTGTTCAGAATATAGTCAATTTAATACTCATTTTCTTAGAATTTTGAGAGGAATTCAGTGGTAACATTTGTTTCTGGCATTGAGCGGAAAAATTGAAGAGGTATCTTCAAATTGTAAACCATTCATTGTAATTTTGGCAATTGAGAAATATAGAGTGGTCTCACTATCTGGAATTGGACTCAGAGATGTAGCCTAGGAGGGGTGTACTCCGTTATCAACTCATGTTTGATTAGTTCCTTTATTTTATGTTGTGTTATCTCTCATATTTCCAGAAGTTAAGCATCAATTTAATCAATTTTTGGACTAGTAAGTACATTTTTATGTATGTTTTACAAATAGTGAAAGATGGTCATAATATTATGAATCCAATTAGATGTTAATGTTAGTTTAAAGAGTGATTTGACATCTAAGGATTTTCAGATCCGTGATGTTCAAACAAATTTTGTAAACAAATACATGGAAAAATCATTACCTGCATTGTGTGCTCCCTCTTTATTGACATCCAAGGAGGAAGGTTATTTTTTATAACAAAAATAGGCCACACCAAGTAAATAGACCTAGTAATCTCACAAAATGAATTGACACGGTTAGATGCCAATGAAATCCTAATTTTATGAGGTTCTTCTTTAAAAATCGACGATCTTTATTTGATGTTCCTAAATGTAGAACCATATACAGGAATCCGAAGAACACCATATTCACTTTTGTGTCATGCATGGTAATCCATAAAATGTGCTATGCTTTGGCACATGAATAGTTTTTGCATACATGGAATTATCGGAATATCATGAAGAACCTTGTGAGTCACCTTTTTTTTTACTTGATTGGTTCGATATCTACTAATTTGACATTGCAGAAATTTCATTTCTGATGCATATTATGCATAATATATAATATGATCATTCGGACATGAATCAATAACCTGATACTCCATTCCAATATATTTCATAATGACACACAACTCTTGGTATGTGTGAGGTAAATTATTTTATGGTGGTAAGAAAAATTCACCTAACAATCTACAACATAAAAAATAACTAGTTAATGTAAATAATAGTAATCATAAATATTGCATCCTTATTTTACACATTAATTGACATTAAAAATAGAGAAAAATAATTCGACCTTTATGTATGATATGTGACGAATTATATTATGTACCTTAGGATCTGTGTGAAAAAAGTGTTTGACAAACCATTCAATACCTTCAAGTTCAACAAAAACAATATAACAAATATAATATTTGTTCTTGAGCCTTCATAAATGGGTTGTTGTGCCTTCTCAAGCAGAGGTACATAAGGAATATCATCAAATTTGTCCTCATCGATAGGAGTAAATATGTCCTAGATCAATTGATTTGTCCCATCATTGGGCTCAATGGTATTATTGGTGTCATATTATTCCTTATCAAGTCGATCATATTCTTCTCAGAAAGTCAATCCAGTTTGAGACGATGATTTTTTGGAGCAGAATAACGCCACCCATATTTGAAGATCGGTAGTTATTGAATTCTAATCATGAATTACTGACAAGATTACTTGCAGGTACACTGGTTTATCACACTTGGCCAATCTATTTCGAATGATGAGTCTTTGAGTTAGTTATCTGGCAGCGTTCACCTGAAATTTCATGGACGTGAAGTACCTGAATGAGTGACGTGAGGTGATTTGACCAGTCGTCACCCTTCCCCACACGAATTGTTGATTTGACATATTAGACCACATGACATCGAGGCTTTTGGGAAAATGGTTTCAGGAAGACCGCTTTTCACCCAGATGTACCTCTGAGGGCACCACACATCCATGAATAAAACCACAGTAGTTTTCCCCGGCCCGCCTTCGCATAATTAAATTTCATGCTATTTCACTGCCCGATATGGGTCTCGACCGTTGATTTGGGCCACCTCAAAATCTACGATCTGTTGGATCTTTTCTTTTTCACTCCTGCTATATTTGTCCACATGCCGCCATATCTGTCCTGGACTTCCAAATCGTTCCATGTCTCTACATCGCTTTAGTCCCCCGCTAAATTTGAAATTCGGATTTCAAGTATAATTGTTATGGTGATAACAGAACCTACGAACAAATGAAGAGATACACAGACTACCATACTATGAAGGAGAAATTTGCATACCCAAATAGACATATACAACCCTCCATTTGCACAATCTAACCCACATTATCTATCCATGCATAAATCCAAACATCAAGAATGGGATCATAATTAGCCTTCGATAGAATGAAGTTGGCACATGTTTGCAGGCAATTTGGAGTTGAGATTGACATGAACCCATTAGTGCATTAATATATTAGATATTTTCAAGCATTAAGTGATAGCTCGGAGGGAAAATAAAATTCCATCACTACTTGAGATCAATCATGGAATAGATGATTCTCAAAGGGATTGGGGGAATGACACTAAACTCTCATTGCCATTTCAGATTTACACAATGATCAAAGAACATATTATGAATCAAAAATTGGAGAAAAAATACTAAATATAGCCAAAGCAGAGTAAAAATTAGGAGAAGAGACACTAATATATCCCAAACATTGGCCTCAAGAACTATAAATCACTGTGGTGGGAGACATTTTCTTCCTTGTTCAAAAGGTGCAGAAGTCATTATCCACATCCTTCTTTGAAATACAAAGATTTCATCATTCATTTCCTCTCAAAGAAGAAGACCAATTGTTTGATTGAGTTTTACAAAATCTAATGGCTTTTCCCCTTCCTTCTAAGTGAAATTCTATTCCAGATGAAGGAGTAGTTCTAGAAAAACTTGAACCTTTGACTTCTTCCTCCTCGAGTCGAATATAACACCATACCTCATGGCCTATGGATGTGGGTTATCAGAACATG